>VNJU01006634.1:0-156554 GCA_008042675.1 Drosophila seguyi | reverse complement strand
AAAGTAAATGCCTTTTTTTATATCAAATCAGTTCTTATTTACCAAGGGAAAAAAATAGTTTACTCAGTGGTCTATTGATGTTTATTCCACACCACCACAATATCATTCTGACATGTAGTTATTTTATAAAAAATTTATTTCTGACCCCACCTCAAATTTGACAAACCAAATTTTGCAATCGGCATAAGGAATTTTCGAGTTGGCCAAATGTCGATAAGTAACTCGCCGAAACTTATCGCAAAGGTTGCCATACTGTTGGTGAAACGAAACAGGCTTGTAAAAGTCCTTATAAAATATAATTTAATTCTTAAATAAATTTATAGAAGGGCCATAAATATTGGTTATAAATACTGCTAGTTCATTTAATTACTTTAATGGTCAAAGTGCAGTTAGAAATTAATTGTGAACATCGGAATTAAGACTGTGGAAAATGTGGCAGCTCTATTGTGTGATATACTGCTTAAACAGCTGTGTTAAATTAACTTAATGTCTTAAAATGTGTGTAAAAAAATATTTTTTGATTTTATTCGAGTATGCGATGAGCTACTATATCCAGGGAAAGCACAAATCAAGCAGTAAGTAAACTAAACATTCCGATAGCAAAAATTTTGCGAAAACCGGAGCACCTAAAATCGAAATCGAAAAATATTGGCCAAATCGAAATCGAAAAAAAATTACGATTACCGGAGCATGGCTGATTGTTTGAGTTTTATTTAGTTGTTTGCTGCTGAACCAAGGTAGGGTTGTGGGTAAACCCTTTTTCTTTAATTTATAGCACCTTTGATTGGGGGTTTAATTTTTAACTACTTACATATAAATACAGAGATTTTACATAAACTGATTTGACAGACTTTTTCCCAGAAAGAGACCCAAGTATACAATTATGATTTGTTTTATGAAACCAGTTAAGACCAGTTAAAAATGATCTGATATAAGAAATATAAAATATAATAACACAGGCTTTATTGCTACTCTTCTTTGTGTGCTTCTGGGCCTGGCACGTGAGTCATGCCAACGCGGCGTATACGCAACGCTGCTGATAAGGCCAATACGTATACGCGGCGTGTGCAGCGAGTAGGGAGAGCGAGATTGCGTGCGCAAAAAAATATCGTAGGCCCGGTGTCTGATAAATTGCAAAGCACTCGCTCGAGGCTTGCACACGACGCGATAAGTCCCGGGTCAAGCAAACAAATTTGTTTTCGATTTGTGCAATTTTGCACTCGCCCGAGGCCATCTAAATTGGTATAAATGGGGCGGGCAGCCACTGCGATGGGTCAACAGTTGAGTAGCTAAACCAGCTAGCAAGTCCTAACGAAGTCACACACAAGTCACAGAGAGATATATATACCAAGCGAAATGGTTTGCAAGGGTTGTGGAACTAGTAAGTGAGACCAAACAGCAGCAGCAAGTCAAGTAATTGACAAGCGTTCTCCATTCACAGACTGCCAGTGCTCGGGCCAGAAGTGCGGAGACAATTGTGCCTGCAACAGGGACTGCAACTGCGTCTGCAAGAATGGACCCAAGGACCAGTGCTGCAGCACCAAATGAACTGGCCAACTAACTAGCTAACTTCGAAACTGAAGCTGAAACTCCCTTCGAGTAGTTTTGGCCACAATCAAATAAAGTTTATGAAGATTTCGTGCATTTAAAAGTTCTGTCTCTCAACTAACTTTCAATTGGGAAGCAAGTACCAGTGCCAGCAAGTCGATAATTCTATTTTTAACATTTAGCAGCTAAAACCAATTATGGTTAAATAATAATAAGTGTGGGCTTGCATTTCCGTTAAGCAAACCGCATAATGGAATTACAAACAAAACAAAATGCAACGCAATGCGACAATTTGTCTGGAATTTTGGTAAATAAATGTAGTTGTCATCTGTGCTGGAATTAAAATCCAATCCATCAGCGTTGATTTCGTTGGTAACTTTGTTCGAATTCCGGCCTAGACTGAACGGATAAACAGAAAATAGCACAAAATGTCATTCAATTTGCCTGCTCACCGAACCAAAACAAATTATTTAGCCGTTTTAAGCCCTCTACAGAGCAGACTTTGGCCATATGGCCAATGCGACAGCGATATCAAAATGAATTTTATTTTTAGAGAAAATCTATTTCGATTTTGAGGCAATAACGCACAATATTGCATTCTCCAAAAATGTGTATATCAAACTTTGCTTTGCAATAAATATATCCAGCGTTAGCTCAAATTTCATGACATGCCAATGGATTTTATGTGTTTTTCTATATCAGCCAAATAATAACTTTCCCTGCCACGTTTATTTATTTAATGGCCATTCAGTCGGTGCCTGCTCACTGCTGGATTCTGTTTAAAGAGCGGTCGGTCGAGTGCCGGCTGCCAGCTGTCAAAACCAAATGACCAATTAAAATACAGGCACTTGTGGACAATTTCAAGCGCCCCGTTTCCGGTGCCTGAGCTGTCAAAATATTTATGAAACAACAGAGCTTCGGATCCATTAGCATAATCAAAGGTGCGTGATTGAGGCGTTTCTCAGAGGCCTTTGTTGCGTGCCAAGCTCGTTTTGTTTCCCTTTGTGTTGTTGGGCTTCCTCTTGACCGGAAGTGAGCGGCAGTTTTTGGCTAATCAGGTGTAAATAATGTGACAAGAAAACGCTCTCGTGTAGTCACTGTTTTATTTTGCAGCTGTGAAAAGTAGTTGTTTTGTTGAAATAATTTCATGGCAAAGGGGTTCTCTCTTAGTTAAGGGTTTCTTTTAAGGAAAATCTAAGGTAATTTTATTTAAATAAATAACAATTAAAGCTAGTTACAAATAGTAAATAACAAAGAAGGGAGTTTTTAAACAATAGTTTTTGTATAAATTTTAATTAAGAGGAACATGATTCTATGGTTTCCGGGTTTCAAACTCTACTGTTGCTTTCACTTTTACTTAGTTAACAATGTAAAATAATGCTAGTAAGTGTTTTTTTTTTGTTTGTTGCTTTTTTGAGAGTTGACAAATGTCACTGACAGTAAAAAATAAAACATCACAAGCAAATCTAACCCACCTGAACTCTGCCGAAAATGGCTCTAGAAATGCAATCGAAAATAATGTTGACTCACACGATGGGCGACGGTGATCAAGACCCTGAGGTGCAGCCAGGAACCGCCATAGAGATTGACTCGGGTGAGTACAAATATGATACGCAGAGGAACTGCCCTTAGGCATGTTTTCTTGCAGAGAACGAGAGCTCATGTCAGGAGGATACATCTACAAAGGGAACGCCCAGAGCTGTATTCCTTGTGCTTTTGTTCAATATTTTCCTCATTGTGGCCGCCATTCCTGTGTTCTTATACTTTCGAACTGATAACAATTTATTGAAGAAAAGGGTACTCGACTTTCTAATGGTCGGTGGAGCCCTCGTTGGCATTCCCCTGCTATACTGTATGGGTGTAAGTCCTTTTTAGCATCCTTTCTGCTTTAAACAACTTCTAAAGTATTTACCTTTGCAGGATATGTCCCAAGGCAGGCTTAACTTCTACTACATATAAAATGCGTTGAAGAATTTAGCCTTAAATTAAACACTTTCCAAATTCTAAATTGATCGCACTATCTATGCCGGTTATTTCAAGAGTGTTTTGTGATATTTTAAAGCATTCAATACAAGTCTCAACACCTGCGTAGCAGCATCCACTTATTGTAACATTTACGCAATTTATTTGTAACCAAAATTTTAGCGTGGAAACGTTATATTTCAATATATCTGTCAAAATGTCATTTAGGAGGACAGTTTTTGGGGCCAATCAGCGCCGCATTTCGCGTTGGTACTTCGGCGGTGTCGCCAGCTCGATGGCCGCCATGATTACCCATCCATTGGATTTGATGAAGGTGCTCATTCAGACACAGGCGGAGAAGTTATCATTGTTCTCCACCGCGCGCAAGATCATCAGGGAGCAGGGTGTCCTGGCCATGTACAATGGCATCTCGGCCTCTATGTTGAGACAGTACACCTACACGCTGTCCCGCTTTGGAATCTACCAGGTGGGCTCCGAAATGTTTGACACCAGCACCATGCAGAGCAAGACCGCCCTGGCGGCGGTGGCCGGTGGTTTCGGTGGCTATGTGGGGGCTCCAGCGGATCTGGTCAATGTTCGCCTGCAGAACGACGTGAAGTTGCCCCCAGATGTGAGACGCAAGTAAATATTTAAACTTAACCTTAATCATGCAAGGATATTAATGAGTATATTTATACTTTATGACAGCTACAAGCACGCCATCGACGGGCTGGTGCGCATCACTCGCGAGGAGGGCTGGCGCTCCCTGTACAACGGCTCCTCGATGACCGCCTTGCGCGGCATGGGCATGACCGTGGGCCAGATCGCCTTCTACGAGCAGAGCAAGGACATCCTGGTGGGCATGGGCATGCCACAGAATATGGGCACCTACATCACTGCCTCGATAGTATCGGCTACGGCGGCCACGGTTTTGACACAGCCTCTGGATGTGCTAAAGACTCGCCGCATGAACGCTGGCCCCGGCCAATACTCTGGACTGTCGGATGTGTTCTTTAAGACCCTGAAGGAGGGACCGCTGGCCTTCTACAAAGGCGTCATTCCATCCTTTGCCCGACTCCTGCCGCACACGGTCCTGCTGTTCTTGAGCCTGGAATTCCTGCGGACTCACTTTGGCTATCTGCCGGAGCCCAAGAAGGCGGGTCCCTTCAATCGCTACCAAAGTGATATTGATGATGACTGATCAATGGCCTTTGTAATGTAAGAAATCTCTAGTTGTTGAGTGTATATGTCCAGTCTGTAAAATAGAATATTTTTAGCTTTATTCGCTGTTTATTATTATTTATTTTTCTGAGAAACTAATCAGCTTATCCAATGCTCAGAATCTCCCGCGATTTCGTGTTTACTGCAAATGGGTTTCTTTGTTTGCAAACGAAATTAAATTTCGAATTTGCAATTTGCATCTGTTTTTCTTCGCTTTCGCTACACGTTTCAACGTTTTCACGTTCCACTTCTTTTTTTTGGGCCCGTTTTTGTTTGGCCAATGAATGCTTTATGAGCTGAAGGTACTCCATTACCCAGATGAATGCTTTAATGGGCCTTAAAGCTAATGAAGCTGCCGTGCTCCTTTCGCTCGGAGAACTGGCATTTCAGCAAGGACTCATAATGCGAGCGCACAACACGACTGATGTCGTGTAAGCACATTAAAGCCATTAACAGGTTACACACGAGAAAAATAGGGGCAATAGGGGGGGAAATAGGTGGAGCAGGAAAAGCGAAAGGGAATTGACGTGAAGGCGAAAGGAAAGCTAGTGCAGAGACACGTTCTGTTGACACGGAAAAACAATCATACGCCCCGTGTGCTCCTCCGGTCAAGACTCAAGGTTACAGTGCCGTCAGTGCTCCATCGATGCCATTGTCCATGCAATATTGATGCCAGCCAAAGAGCTTTCAATGTTCTCCTAAACATTGTTTAAGCTAACTTGGCAGCTCTTTTTCAGCAATCTGCTCCGGGGGCCAGCTGCTGTTCAGCTTCCAAAGTTAATTACATTTCGGAAACATTAAAAATTGAATGAGTCGCGCAGCTTCTACACGGCATCAACATGCTTTGGCTCACGTGAGTGTGGAGTGGCTGCGGAAATTATAATAAATAATAATTATGAAAAAGAATTTAATTTCACCGCCCGATAAGCATTCAATACAGCCGATAATGTGCATGAGAGCTCGCATTAAAGTTGAATGCTGGCGCGGAAATTGAATTTAATGGCGAGCTCTTGGGTTGCATAACGATTGCGGTGTCATTACCTTTGTGGAAATAATTGTGGCTAAATAGCTCGGCGAAGGTGTGTTGGTCAGATGGCAATAAAATGGCGTCAGAGGTGAATTAATTGTTTGGACATAAATTACAATTATTATTCAAGTTTCCAGTCATAAAAAAAAACGAAATAAAAAAAATAAATTAATATGTATGATTATTTTGAAAGGAAAAAAATGGATATAGTTTGTAATCATTTCATTTAGATAATTGACTCATTTTATTATTATTAATTGAAAATGATTTAAATAAATTAAAGTCATTAAAAAAAGGCTTTAGACAGTTTGTGTCCCTGGCTTCGGGTTTTAAAGCTTTAAAAATGTATCCAAAATGTTTTCAAGCTGCATTAAATTTGTATTAAATTATTAATCTAAAAACAATGGTCTGAAGATAACAAATTTCAGTTTTCTTTTCGAAGAATTCTTTAGAAATATTTATAAAGTTGGCTTTATTTACGACCCCTTGTCTTTCCCCACTTTTTAAGGTTAATCAAAAACGTTAATTGGAGTTCTTCGCTGAGTAATTACTTGCCAAGATGATCAAATTATGTTTTAAAACAGCTGTGTTGTTAAAATCAACCGTTTTCTTGGCAAACACAACCTCTCCTTCAAGCTTTACGACGCCGCTTTGTTGCCTCACCGAACACGAAGTACATAATAAAAGTGCCATTTGGCTGCGGAAAATTTATGCAAATTTCTCATGTGCTGGGTGGTCGCAGCATCAGCCAGGAGGATACGAAGGCACAGTCAGTACAGAAAAGTACAGGACACATCACAACAGAACAGAACATAACAGAACAGCGGCAATAACGACCGCAACGACAAATGCATAAATCAGTTTTAATGCAAATTTCGTTACATTCCATGTTGTCGTCTCAATAAGCAGCCATTAATATGCTGCGCCTGCTGCATAAATTGTGCGATTTTTGCGGTTTTGCTTAATTATACGCATTGTCGCAAGGACAACGGCCAATCCCCGGCTCCTGTGCAATTATTCATGCGATGGTCAAGGACAACAGCATTCAACAGCAGCCGCGCCAACGTCAGCTACCAGTTGCCGCAAATTTGTGGCGAGCGTTTTGCGTACACAGTTCACGGGGAGATTACTTCAATGCACTGGGAGAAATTAACAAAACTTAAACAGAATATTTATTTTCATAAAATTAAATTTAAAATAGATAAAATAATCTTATGACACTACATGATTACTTTCATTCCATGAAACACAGAAAGAGAAATGCTGTTGGTTTAAAAGGTGTCACATCCTTTTTTTATACAATCCAGATAGGTAAGGTTTTAAGTTTTTGGTCATCTTAAATGAACTTAATTAGCTTTTAATTCATAATAATTTAAATAGTTAAGCCTTATAATACTAAGAACAAGAGTATAGTGTCAGAGGCTCCATTAAAATGGAAAATAGATTGCTATTAAAAATGTTAGTAGGTTTAAATTATTTTTAGCACCATTTAAAATTTACTAATTTGCTCAAATGTGATTTCCTTTAATTAGTATTATTATTACTTTGTTATTATTTGCCTAAGCACAGTTAATTTTATTTAAATTTTCACTGGAAAATGTTTGGGGCTTTGGAATTCTTTACTGATTTGGTTTTATTCCATCGAAAATTTCAATAGTTAAGTCCTGTAGGCATAAGAAATAACTTTAATTATTGAATACAAGTGTATAGTTTTATAAAGTCATTGTAAAGATTAGGTTAACCCTTATAAAAGACACAAATATAATGTGTTTTGATACTTTTTAATGTAAGTTTTAGTCTTTTGTTTTCGGTTTAAGCTCTTTCTTCCTCTGCTTAAATTATAATTAAATATATTCTGCTAATTGAACTGACTTCCATCCAAGTTTCGTGTTTAACAGCAATAAACATCTTGTTTAAAATGCTTGCAATTCGAATATTGCATCCATTGGCGTGCTCTCTTAACTACATTTCAATTAGAAACAGTAATTGAAATGGACACGCCCATTTCTTGTATTTTAAAAACCTTGCACACTTTTGCTGAGTGCATTTATGTTGGAATTGAGTCGCAGCAAGGCGTTCGCAATTGCCGGCCATTTAAATGCAGGCCAATAAATTCAAGCACAATTTGAAGTGCCGCTTTGTCTGGCGTTCGTCCCGGCATTATCCGCTTTATGCACGGAAGTCCATTTATTTTGCCGGCGACTCGAGACTCCGGACGAGTGGTAGTGGTGGTGGAGTTCCCATCACGGAGCACGCAGTGCGCTTAAATACCTTCGTGGCCGGCTCCATTTCCCCAAATGCCGCTCCGCGAAAGATGCCGGAATGCAATAAACTTCTAAATCAGTCGATTAAGCGGCGAGCTGCAAATGCCCCTAAAAGCATTCGATATTATTTCCACACTCACCCGGGTGTGTGCGTGCCACTCCACGGAGCACACAAAAAAAAGTTGGTGAAAAATGTTGAGCAATTAAAATAAGTAGCGAGCAGCCCAGGGAGTGAGTAGAGGGAGTTGGATTTTGGTTCGGAATCGGGTTCGAGTTGGAGTTGTTTTGTTATCTTTCGTGTGGATTTTGCTGTCAGCAGTGGAACTGTGGATACCCCAGGGGCAAGCAGTCCTTGTAGATTAAACAGGATATTCTGGTCCATTTAATTATACTTTAATTTAATTGCAGGGAAACGAGTCAGCTAAAAAATGCTTCAGGAAACTAGCAGGTTGATGTTGAACTTAAGAAATGTAACTAGGGAATGATGATTGAATTTTAAGAGAATCAATTGGTGAAAAAGAAATTACAAAATAACTCTCTTTAAGTTTGCAATCCCTAAAAGTCTGAAAACATATTTAAAATTTATTTATTTTTGGTCAAAACCAAGCTTCATGTTGCCAAATCCTCCACTTTACATTTCACAGCCTGTCATAAATTCCTTATTTTCCGAAAGAGAGTTAAGTGCTGCCAGTTTGTAAAACGAGGCAGCCTATATTTATGGACTAAAGAATGCATGTGGAATTCATTGATTGACAGCTACACCCTTAAATAATTGTGTAAATTGGGCAGCAGGCACGAAGAGAAGAAGATAGGCCAGTTTAGAAAATACAAAATAAACACAATTCTGTCCGATTAGAGATTCCAAACACATTGGAATTTATTTCTCCAGCATCTTGGCATCTGCCGGAACGGAGATTTGTTGGCCCATTTGAATGCTCGCCACATACATGGGCGTGGCAGGCAAGCATAACAGTTTATCTTTATAATTAGATCTCATCTCGTTGCTATCTGGCCAAAGTAGTGCACAATGGCAAAAACCACTTCCACCGCCATTTGGCCTTCCACGGAGGTCATGCTGGCTGGCTTTCACGTACTCCCGCAGACCCAAAATCCAACGGGAGAACACAGGAACCGAACCGCGAATCGCGAAACTTGGCTCATTAAAGATTAAGACGCATTAACACAAATGGTGTGAGGGCTAGCAATTTAAGGGCCATCAGCATAAATATTTATGCAAATTGGGATTACAAGTATTTTGTACGTATTTCGTCGGGGGGCCGCAGTCGAGAAAGTTTCGTCGTCTGAGATAACTTTGGGCAATGCCCGAAATTGAAATTTAATTAGAATTTAAGCCGTGAGTTTCGATTACTTGAAGTTTTCTGCATGAAGTTCCTTAAAGCTTTTCGGTTCTCTGCGTTTCTGGTTACCACACTGACCTTGTTGGTTTTTTTTTTTTTTTGGCCGCATTTGCAGCTGCTGACGGCTCCGCAGCTTTGCTGCATCTTTGAGCTTTCCCGCTCTTTCGATTTTCCCGCTGGCTGAACTGCAGCTGCTCTTTGTTTCGACATGCTAGTTTGCATTTCCCGCACTCAAGGCCACCGAAAAACACCGCTCTGTAAACAAATGCATGCGGTATAATTTATGCTGCCACGAAGCGAAACCAACTTCCAGCTCATAAAATGTCGAGGTAAGTTGAGTTGAACGGCCAAGGTTGCCGGGGTTTAGATAAATGAAATGCATAAAGATCCCGCTGATGGCATTCGGGGTTATTTCTGCAAGGAATTCCACTCCATTTCGAACGGATGGCCATTAAAAGTCACCGATTTCAAAGGATACATGGAAAAAAAATATAAGCTTTATTTCCTTGTTTGTCTGTTACGTAAAAAATAGCCAAATATTAATTTTTAATTTTTATTGCAATTATAATTTTAATTTCATGATTGTTAAGACAACAAATTCTGTATGAAAATAGTGATTATTTCTCTAGAAAATAAAAATGTGGCAATTGTATTGAGTAATAATTTTTCTATGCTATTTTCTATCTTAACAAAATAATAATAATAATAATAATAATAATAAGTATAAATCGGGTTTTTTAATTGTATTTCTTCCTAAACTAATTCCCAGTATGTCAAGTAAACTTTCCTAGTATAAATCCCTTCTCCCAGTGTACCATTTATCCTTTCTATTGGAGGATTATCTCGCTTATCCCGCTTCGAGCTGAGCTCATCAATATGCATTGAATTCGAATTTGAGTGGGAAAACTTGTCGGCTGCTTTGATGTCTGTCAAATGATTATTGGCAACATTGTTGCCTAATGCAATTAGCCGCATTTATGCGCAATTTCGGTTGCCTTTTGGCCCCCTCCGACCATCGCTTCGTATCCCTTCGCACACGCATCGTAGACGACGTGGCAATTTCCCAGCTGCTTGTTTGTTGAAATTTCATTACTTAGTGTAAACAAAGTGCACGTGCTGCTGGTCCTCGTCCCTCGTCCTTGCTCTCCTTGGGCAGGCGCATGCGCGGATAATACCATAAGAGCATAAGACTTCCGACTGGCAAGCGGCCTGAGATATGGCATTAAATCATTGTACGTTTTCCTGTGCTTCATTCAATTATCAAAAATAATTTAAAATAATTTTATGTGCCGCATACACACAGCGCGATAGACCAACATCTCCTGGTCACGTCGTAATCAGCAAAAGGTTTCGCCTAGTTGCGGCTGTAAAGTCGCCTACGTGACTCCCATTGCCAATGGGCTGGAAAGCGGTCGCATAAATACGAAAATTTCTAATTTATGTAGTTTACGTTTTGGATTTATTGCCGTCTACTATTCGCCTGTTGTATATCATTTATCTCAGTGGCTGGAAATGGATATGGATGGGTCTTTAAGCGCTTTACGCTTCACACGCAGCGTATGAGCTTAAAGCCATTTCGGTTCACACGGCGTATGAGCAATGTCCTCGTGTAGCATTTAATGCGTGTGCCAATTCAGGGGTCCGAAGTGGCGCTTCACTCGAGTGCAGCTGCTTAACTCTTAGAGGGTGCTTCTACTAGCTACTAGGCAGGGTATTCTAGCAGCTAGTTGGTTCATCAGCTAATTAGGAAAATGACCACTGCTAATGGAACTCGACTCACGAGGTGAGCCCTTGACACGTTTAGCACTGGGACTTGAATCGATCTTAGGGGAGCCCTAAAGCTGCGACATGTCGGGGCGTATCCCTGCACAGGAGTCACACCTTCTTTTTGCGTCCCGAACGGGCAATCTCATAATCAGCATAATTCTCATGTAAATACAGAACAACAGCCGAAAGTCAGCAAGCCGTGGCTGTGATTCCATGGCCGAGGGCCAGACAAGCCAGAGATCTTGGCCTGGCTGAGCACCAAGATTGTGCACTGAGATAATTATTTGGCCACTTTCTGCCGGCTTCCCTGCCAATTCCATTTCCACTTCCACTTCCACTGCCACTGCCACTGCCCAGATCCAATTCCGTTGCCACTTTCGCCTTCACTGCTGACGCTTTACGCTCCTCGACTGCTGTTGGCAAGTTGTGCCCTGGAGACCAGTTGGCCAGGAATAATGTTTGCCGTGTTATTATCTCCCGCTGCTGGTAGGCGTTGCCAGCGAGTGTCATAAATAAAATGGCAACTATGTGGCGGCAGTGCTTCTCTACTTTCCCCCGTATTCTCCTAACATCCACTTAAGCACCATTATTAGCCAAATATATGTAAGGCTCGTTGCTGGCCAGTTTGCTTTTATTACCGCTGCTCAAATTTGATTTCGTTTGCACTAATTGCTGGCAGTGTAAAAATATGGCCAACCATTAATCACAGATACAACTCCGGCTGACTCCTGGCGGCGGCTTGCCACCAGCGAAGGCAAACATTGCGTCGAGGCAAGGCGAGGCGCGGCGAGGCGAGTCGGAGCATATATGCAGGATATGTATAGGCCAGGCCGATTGCCAATGGGCGGCATTTTATTGGTTGTACTCCATGTAAACAATTATAGTTACACACAATAATATTTGCTCCGGCTTCGGGCTGTTTAATCAGGGTAAAGGTGGTCCCTATGAGTGGCTGATATCAGATCACTTACATTGGTAAGTTGTTGTCTATATATCCATAACGGAGTTCCTGGAATATCCTGCATTAGCTTACTGATGGTTAACAAATGTATTTCTGTTAACTGCTTATGTGCCTTATGTAGCTTCTTTAATAAGGAATAAATATTTAAATAAATTTTCATTCAGATAGCTTTAAAGCTGAGGGACAAGTGATACTTTAATGGGTCGGAAATGTCTTCTTCACTGCTTTTCAAGCCTCTGATTATAATAAAACCCTGTAAAGATATAACAAAGTAAAAGCTCTTAAAATATATATAAATCACTAATAAATATGATTTATAAATAGAATAGGTATTCAATATAGTTACAAGTAATGTAATAACAATGTGAAAACCAGAAGCCACTCAAGGATTGTCCCATAAAAGGCCATTGTATTTCCTAACTTAAACAATTAACTGCTGCCTAGTGTTCGAACTCAAATTCATGGTCTATTTTTGTCGACTTATAGAACAAATGATATAACAAACTACCTTCTGTTTTCCTTCACACGGGACTCGACTTAATGTGAGCTCATAAATTGGCCCTAAAAGTAACTGACTCGAAGAAAGACCCACAGGAGGCAAAGGGGCACAAACAACTGGCATTACTTTCCTTATTGTTCGAAGCGAATTTTGTGTATAGTACAAGTCATGCGGCGGCCAAACGATTTCATGGCTGAACAAAACCGCGGCGGCATGGCGGTACGGCGGCCGGTATTCTCGGAACTCGGAACTCGAAACTGTTTGTCATGCCAGAGTCAATTTACTCCATTCAAAGACACTTTATTGGTAACTCGACAAATGCAGGAGGAGAAGCAGGCAACAAAAGGGCTGTGTGCATGTCCTGCGGCGGCGGGGGGAGTTAAAAGTTTGCATGTCATTCGAGCCGCACTTCATTTCATCGCTGCCGTCCTCTTTTTTGGACACTTTTTTCCCCCCTCACTCTGTGGGGGCCACGAGGTGTGAAACAATGTGTCAGTCTGTCCGGGGGAAAACTGGGGTAAGGGAGAAAATTATTTGCACTCTCAGGACACCGGAACAGGAACACGGTTTCTGCTGCCACTGCTGCTGCTGTTTTCGGGTACTCTGAGCAATTTTAATGCACTGCTCATGTTGGGTTTCGCTTTTGGGGGCAGATTTGTTTTGCTTATCCCAAGATGTAATGTACTTTACAACCTGCTGAAAAGTTTTCGCAGCAAATGCCGGCTTCCAGAGCAACACTACATAGTATTCCCGACCGTGTGTGTGTGTTGTGTGTGTTTGTGACGAGCCAATGCACCAAGGAATTCACTCAGCTACATTTTCATATGCTCAATTATTTAATACACCAGACGAACAACAACAGCAGCTTCAGTTGCAGGCCTTGGAAACGGGTCTCAACTTTATCTGTTCTTGTTTATTCGAGGGAAACAATGTTAAATTGTTTGTACTTGAATGGCTTTAATGTGAAGCGTTGCCTCCACGTGGCTCTCGGCCTTCTGCGGGGGCACCAATTATAATGCCGACTATATAGCGCCTTTGAACCGCTCCTTGTCTGTCATAGACACGCCATCGATTGCAGCCCGCTTCTGGCCGGGCCAACTTTCTGGCCCATTTCACTCTTATTGCCAGCGTGCACTACAAGAATTTAAATGTAATAAACTTGTAATAGTATTTCCCTTTATTAAATCATACATTTTCATTTAAAATTTGAAGTTTTACATTGAAAAGTTCACAACTTATTATCAAAGTAAACATTTTTAAAAATGGTATTTGTGTATTTTTAGGTTTAAAATAAAATGTATTGAATATTATTTAAGAACCAAGAATACAAGGGTCTTATAAGGTTGACCATATCTTAAAAATAATATTTACATTCTTATAGCATGTATTTAATCTTACAGAGATCCTTAAAAAATATTTGACATACTTTAATTTACAAGAAACTATACTTCATTTTTCAAATGATTTTTTAGGAGTCTCTGTAAGGATTGAATACAGCAAAGAGCAACATCTGTTGTTAGTTTTCCTTCCTTTTGGTAAGTGTATCAGCGGCAACCACAAAGAAACAGTGCCCAGAAGAACAACAGCAGCAGCAGAAACAGCAGCAACATCAGTAGCAGCAGCAGCAGCAGAAACAACAAAGAATAAAGGCCGACAGCTGCACGGCTTAAGTAACATAGGGTGGCCCTCTTGCCGCCCCCATTGCCTTATTGCCTCATACTTTGCTTTATTTATGGCCTGGTCCGGCTCACTTATTGTGGCTTTTAAAGCCCGCTCCCACGCTGGCCCATTGTTAGCCTGAATTATTGATTTTCATTACTGTCTTGCCCGTCTTCGATTGCGGCGACAGTTTCAGCTTGGCGGTGTGTGTGTTCGTGTATTTGATTTTCTTTTGAAATCACTGGCTCTGATTTAATTAAGGCCGTCGCCTCGGTTGAAATGTTCGACAGGCTTTAACCTGGCCATTAGCCGTCTGCGGATCTTGAGACTGCCAACACCGGTCTGGGAGCTGGGAACGGGAAACTGGGAATTTTTTAATTTAATTAAAATGTTGACTGGCGACTGGCGACTGGCGACTACCACTGTCGGCAGACGACGACGCTCTGTCTGGCTGTCCCTACGGCCACAATGCAATTGTAAGGTTTCCATTTTAATTAAAGTTTTTACGCGCATTTCACTTACTCGAAATCGTAGCGACGGCAGCGCCACAAACAGGAAACTCCGGTTGCCAACCAAACTGGCAAATTTCATATTCCGTTAGAGTTCGGGCAACCTGGATTTCCGGGTTCCCGGATTCCCGGATTCCTGCATTCCAGCCAGGCATTCCCCTCAAGTCAAAAAGGGACGAAAGAGCACAGCGAGAGGACTATTTAAATAGCAAAAGCATAAAATCAGGACAGCTCTCTTCATCTCCACATACACTCAGAAAAAAGTGTAAAAAATAAACTTTAGAGTTTTGAAAATGTTTTACCAAAGTTGGTTTTTTTTAGAATAATTTCTAAGTAGTTTTTTATAATATATCGCAAAGTTAATGCAGATTTTCTCATTTCTTTGAAAAATAAATTTTATAACTTCACTCTTACACTTTCCACACAAAAAACAAGTGCGAAATTGAAAAATCAATCAAGCCAAAAGTTCAACGGAAATGGAAACGCTTCGAGTGTAAGTATTGAGAGCACTGATTTTCCAATTTTGGTTCTGGCAAGAGAAGATCAGGTTACCCAACGGCTTCAACGCAGCGGGAAGCCAATTCCAGCAGCTGTCGTGGCAGCCAGCTCGTTTCGCTTTTATCTTAAAGTTTAAACTGGCAATTGATTAAACGGGACTCTAACAGACAGGTGTTTAATTCGTTATTGATGGGTTCAGCTGACATTGCGCATACGCCGCGTGGAATGCCTAAGACGCGATTAAGCCAGGAGGAGGATAGGATAAGATGGCTAAGAGCACAGCTGGGGCTTCGCCGGGCGACTTTTAAAGCTTCTCAAGTTGATGGAGGGCAAAAAACTCGCCTCAACTCCCATTTCCTGGCCATTGTCGTGCATAATCGAGTCAATTATGCAGCGCAACGATCTGGCATTGTCTTTGGTGGCCGACTTGAACTTGTCACTAGTCAAGGGGGGCTCATGATGCAACCTCTGTGTATCCCCAGTGTCGGTTCCACGGCGGCAATTACCCTTTTGTCGTTTCCAATTAGACCAGTCAATGACCCCACGCCACCATCAACGGGGCTGGGCTGTTGATGGCAAATAATTGGCGCAGATAAACCAGCATTAAGCCACATTAAATTATGCACTGAGGGCTCCCTTTGGCCCCGGAAATTGAAGTGCCTCTGCAGCTGACGGAGGCCGTGCCGGAGTCGGAGCCGGAACCGTTCCGGGAGCCTGGAGTGTGTCAGAAAGGAGCGCCGTGGCCGGGCGCCGACGACGGCCACGCAACGCAACTCCGGCGAGTAGCAATTAAAATGTCAATTGAAACGCCAAAGGACCATGGCTAAGCAGGAGCGGAGTGCAGGGATAGTCACGGGAGACAACAGGTTTTACAGTGGGTCAAAGGAAGTACTTGATTTATTATATAAATTATAATACTTATATGTTTTTTAAGGAAAATAGAGTTAAGGTTAATTTTATATATAAGAGTCGGCTTAAGATACATTAGGGCTTTAAAATCCCTCAAAAACCATTATAAAATAATGCATTAATATGTTTGCCGTACCAAAATCAATGTAAATTTGTTTTATTTTTACAATATAACATTTTGTAGTATGTATTAAACCATTTGTGATTTCTTTAGTAGTTTATTGCAATGTTTGATAGAGCTTTACCTTTATCTAGTAGGGAATTCACAGCTTTTAGAGACTTATATTTAGTTTTATTATTTTTATTAGCTAACCATATTTGTTTGCGGCTTTCGTAGCCTTAAAGCTTACTTCTGCAGCGCCACGAAAACATTTTCCACTTCCTCAGCACATCTCCTGACAGCTGGCCCCACTGTGAGGCGTTGACAACTGATATTGCAAACGGTGCAGCTAGGTTGGTGGTCGCTGTCCGTATCCAGGAATTGGGTAAGAGAAGAGACGGAGAGCTGCAGGAGCAGAAGGAGCAACATTCACAGGACCATTCGGCAAACGCAGGCCAAAGGCAAACATTCCAATTTCATTTGGCTTGCTTTGGGGACCGGGACGGTTTGTTAGAGCCTCTGTTTTAGCTGCCAACAGCAGCAGGCCCTGCATTGTCAACTAATTTCGGAGCGGACGGAATCAAAGTTGCATTCGCCGGGCCCTAGCCCCAGTCAAGTCGAGATGAGTCCTCCCTTACAAACTCTCGCTTTTGACAGGACTAAACAATGGGATCAGACGGAAGTGCACAAGGCTCTCCCCTGTGTGTATAAGGTGACTTGCAATGGGGCCAAGTATGGGGGTATTACGGCACACGCTGAGGGCTTAAATCCGTGTCGTGCCTTGCCGTGCCTTGCCCTTGGTTTTGGGACATAATTAAATTCCGCTTTTGAGTGCAACACCGCTCTCACACGGTAAAAATAGTAACTAATGTGCCAGTCGTATCCCATTTTCGTGGTTCACTGGCTCAGCTTAATTTCATTTAAAATCGTTAACGTTAAGGTCCTAAAAATACCCCGAAGGCGCCGCGCCTGGCTGGCTCACCGAAATGCGAAGGGTTCAACTTGTCATAGGTCAAGCTCTGGCGCAGGTGGGGAAATCGCATTACATATACGTGGGATTTATTTTCTGCCTTGCACATTTTGAGTTTACAATTAAATTAGAAACTTTGACTGTGCGCCAGTGCTCCGCAAAGTTTCGGCGGCAGCGTCACAGCAAGTCCGCAAGTTAGACGGACAGTTTTCCCCCTGGATACTTGGTGGGGGCGTGCGGATGTCCACCAACTGGCCACCGATTCCCACACATCTGACGAAATAAAATACGTGACACAATTCCATATGAGAGAAACAACAAGAAGAGCCGTCGAGCTAGAACTTCTGGCGTGTGTACCGTGTACCATATAATCCCCGGACTTTCCCGGCCGAGTTCAATGAACTTTTAGGAGCTAAAACTAGGAGCTGGCTTTTGATATAAGCATCGGAATTCGGGATATTTGTAGAGTAAGATATAATTTGTTTACCTTTTAAAATAAGGTTTTACTCGTTAAAATACTGAGAATGGATTAAAGCCTTAATCAAGACTTAATGAGTTCAAATATGACTCTTTGATAGGCTGGAATATATACAAAAAAAACTTTAATTCAAGCGATTTATTACAGCATTTAATGTAAGTCTTTGCAACTTAAGATTTAAGATTAACTGCAACCTTTAACCAACTCCCCAACTATTAGTCATTGGTTTATTTCAGTTGAATATTTCCCAAATGAACTTCTTACCCAGAACACACCTTGAGTTCGTGTGAAACTTGTTGTTTTGTCTTATGTGAGAAGCCTCTGGCCGAAGGAGTTCAGTGAACCATAAATGCATAGGAACACGGGAGCTTGGCTGGCACATACATACATATATGGTTATCCTGCCGGTTGGATGGGGCAGACACTTGGCCCCGTTCTTTTTCAATTCGTTCTCGTAGTCTTAGCCGGATTTTATTTATTTATATGGCCAAATGTTGTCTTTCGATTCGGCTGCTCTCATTTCCTAGCCAGCAGCCGCTTCCTTCCTCTTTCCATCTCTCTGCCTCTCCCTGAATATATACATAAGTATATATACTATATCTATATTCCTGCTCCGGCTCGCTGCACTTGCGCTCATTAAACATTTAGCTACATTGTCTGGCGTATCTGGGAGATAGAACAGAGAGGATGGGGCAGGGCTGCTTAGGCTAGCTGCAGACAAAAGATATGAGGCAAAAGCGCAACGTCAAAAGGGAAATTGTACGCCTAATGGTCATTGCCGGGCCAAATGGAGCTGCCATTGGGCGCCTTGCCTTCTGTCTATTGAAATATTTAAAAGGGATTTCTTTTTCTGTACAGCAGCTGCCGCTTTTGGACCTCACCTTCGCCCAGCCGCATCAGTTGTGCCTCGTAGAACGATCTGGGATTAAGCAAATCAAAAAGTCAGTGCCCCAGCAGCATCACTTGGATACACGGATATCGACAATAGTGTCTGTTTTTTTACACAGAAAAGAAATGGTTATAAGTTATAAATAATGAATAAATTTCTTTAGCAGGTGGTTATGAGAAGTAAATTAATTTCATTTAATTTGAAATGTAAATACCAGTGTCTGTTTTATGAATATTTCATTTAAATGTTGATCAATTCAGTGGAATAAAAGTGACATTTTTTTTGAGTGCCTTGATCCAACTCCTGGTTCGCTGTGTCAGCTCCAAACCCATCATCCCTGCTCCCAGTGGCAGTCAGAGTTGCAGCTGCGCTGGCTGCCTTGTCCGAATGCAATTAAAATGTCAGCGATGCAGAAACGGGTCTGCCCGCGGGCCGGGAAAAATGGCTGGCTAACATGCGAGGGCAGTGTGGAGACCGAGTCCGAGTCCGAGTGCCGCCTCCGACCTGCGGGACTCTCTGGCCAAACACGCATTTGCCATGCCAAAAAGACTGGACACTCTGGACTCGGGACTACGCAAAAACGGAGAGCCAGGGGGAATGGGGATCACCGGGGAAAAAAAAGAGCCGTCGACCACGCCCCATACACACCATTAAGCGCACTTGTGATGTACGTAAATTAATTTACTGTCGGACCATTTATGTTCACCGGCAGCCAATGAAGGGGCAACAACACCAGCTACACAGCTCTACATCCACATCAACATCAACATCAACAACGTAAAGATGAAGAACCCAGCGCGTTGTTAGCCGATTTATTGACAGACAGAAATTTGTAGCCAACAAAAAAGTTGCACAAGCCGCAAAAGTTTACTAATAAATAACATTTAGCACCCAGGAGTGAGTTTGCCATAAAAACACGACCTAAATGTGAGAGACACATCCCACATAATTATTGATTCGACAGGCAGGGATATATGTAAGCAGAATTTATGTTTCACTTTGATATATGTCAGGGGATTGTGATTCGGGAAAGCCGAAAAAACAATATACAAAAAATGCAGATGGGGGTATGTAAGATTAAAGCCGAAAAACCTTTGTTTGGAATCCTTGTTTTGGTTTATAATAGCCAGAAATATATTTAACAATTATTTATCATACGAAAATTACCTTGTCTATATCTTTAAGAGTGTAATTCAGAAGAATAAGAATATATCTTAAACGTATGTTATTTGTATATTTTCTTTGATAACATTCAGTTCTTAAATTCATAAGCGAACAAATCCCTGATAAATTCTCCATAACCCTCAGGTTAATTACATAAATTAACCCTTTTAAATAGAAAATATGTATGTCAACGTAAATTCTAAAGTACAGAAGGACCCTCGATATCCCCTAAGCTATTCGTACTGCAAGTGGTTATTATCAATACCATTATTCAGGGGTGGCGCGTGCATGTCTGCGTGTGCCACAAATGGCGACCGCAAGTTGCGGATATTATCTGGAGGGTGTCACTTTGTCGGCAACAGATACTTAAGTGCCGTCCGGACGCCATTCCCATTCCCAATCCCATTTCCCCACCGCCGGCAACCCATATACCGCATTCCGGCACTGTCCGGCCGAGCTGGCTGGAACGGAAGCACGCGACTATGGCGGAAATTGCTGCACATGCAACGCACGCAGCCAGCCACTTGGTAGCCTCCCCTCCCCCGGGGGCATCGAGATGCCATCAAGTGCAGGCCAGGCAATGGATTGGGATGCCGGGGAAGGGTTCTCATGCTCTCCATTCGCTGCCACTCGCTACCATTTTTTTGCGAGTTAACAAATTAAAGTAAAAATTACAATGCATGGCATGCCATAAATACGAAAGTTTAAGACCTTGACAGCCATGACCAATTGACCCAATTGTTTGTCCGTAGTTTGCATGTGCCGGAGCTCGGCTGAGGTGTTTGTGTGGGCGAAACTTTTCAGCAAGAGGTGTTTGAGGGGGTTATCCTGTTACTTTTTGGGTATTTTTTGGACCGAAATTGCAGAAGGCTTCGTGAGAGTGTGTGTCCAAATTGAATTTGAAGCGCAGACCCAGGCCGGAATAGGACCATTCCCAAAGGCCTTAATCGCTGAGCCAACATTGACTTTAAGTTTTCTGGCCAAAAGCAAAGAGAGCATCGGTACTTTCTCTCTCTTAAGTTGTAACGCTCTTTGGAGCCGCAAGCTTATCCGGACCGGAGCTCGGCTCTTTGGGGCTTCGGCTCACGGACACGACCTAGGCGAACGGAAAATGGAAAAGCGGCGCGCTTTCCTCGCCTGTCAGTTTGCCGCAGTCGAGCACTGAACACGCAACGCGCGCTTACTACCACCCAATCGCGAGGATAACTCAGCCAGGATAACAATACATGCGATCCTTTGAGGTTCATCACGAAAAATATCGCCACAGGCCAATCACGAAATCCATTTGCAGCTTTGCGAAAAAAAGGGGAAATCCCCCCGCTGTGAAAAGTGTCAGTGAGAAGATAGTGTTGTGTGTGTGTGTGAGAGAGTGGCATTATGACCGAGGGCAATAGTGCAACCGCTAACTTCCGGCGGACCACCGCCTCTCTTGACCCCGACGCGTGTTGAAGTTTGTGCGAAAGCCGCAAATCCAACGGTTAGTTGCAAATTCACAACGTGCCACCAGCCAAAAACACACTGACACCTCTCCTCTGTGCTGTGGCATCCATCTCGTCCGGGCCCCGAAATCCGTATCCCAGTCAACCGTTGCCCGTAACCCGTAACCCGTAACCCGTTACCGTGTATTTCGTATCCGTATTCCGCGTTCGCGTCGCGGTTCGTTGAGCTGGCAGCCGAAAATGTCGGTTTAGTGGCGCCATTATCTATATGCACACCAACACAGTATCTCGGTCCTCGGCTTGCAGATTGCATCCTCTATATATGCCATATCCCCGGGAACGTGCAGTGCACTCGCTGGCCATGTAAGTGATATCCGTGGACCACCGGGCTATTTTTGGGTTTTTAGTTGCCACAGAAAGTCAGCTCCGCACGCTGACGTACTGCCACAATAAATTACCAGGCAACTGTCATGTTTCGGAATCGAAATGCAGTTGCAGGCAGCCGTTACCTGGCCTGGCCCCTGGATAGGCCCAGTCGTAATTAAATTTCTGTAAATTTTATCAAAATTTACGACACACTTGCAGCGTAGCAGTAGCCTCAGCCATCGGTCTTCTCCTGTATCCTTTATCCAGCCAGCCTTGTCCTCGTGCTCGTCCTGTGTTCAATAACAATGGAACCATGTCGAACGCGAGCCGCGGGCCATTTGGCGATGCTTCTCCTGATACACCACTTTTTTTTTTTTGTGGGTCAGAAAAAATATAGCAAAAACTAAAGGCCAAACTCCATTAGGACGCAGCGCAAGCCACATGATTTATACAAGGGTCATGCATCATATTCCTAAACACACCAGACATATGTATAGGCCCTGTGTATGCGCTCCTATAGATAGATAATGTTATTGATCTTTTCGGTCGAGAGTTGGCTCGGGGGCAAGTAATCAGGGCGGAGATATAAACAAAGATTTTAGATTGCATCAAGGGAGCTATCGGGCTATGAAAATGTAATTACCTTGCATGGACAAATCGGGAGAATAGAGCCAAGGTAAATACCTCAAGTTCTGGAGTTTAAATTTAACGATAACTATGCTGGGGCATGAGTAGAATTCATTTCAAGTAGAATTTCTTTTGCTTGTCAGGATTAACTCCACCTTTAAGATTACTTACAGCCTTAATGTAGGTCATTACCTTCTCGGTACTACCCGAACTCGCAATAAATCAGGTTCTGCTTGCTCAAAATTAGCGAAATGCAAATAACATGACAATATTAATGATTTTGTTCAAATAAGAGAAGGAGGCGGCGGCAGGGCGCACAGCGACATGCACATAATAACAATAAAATATGAAACAAGGCAAATTTCGATTCCAGTTTATATGGAATGTCTTTAACGATGACTGGCTGCCAGCTGCCTGGAGGTGCCTCCCGCCTGGGCTGGGTGACGCCGCCTCGCAGTGACGGGAAATATCGAATACCCGGCGTTTTATCAATTGCCATATCGCGTGCTCAGCCGCGAATGAATACAAAAATACAGAAATACAGCAATACAAAGGGAGAAATATTTAGCAAATGAATGTTAGGGAACACTGAAACGAAACCGAAATTGCGACTACGACTGGTTCCACAATGGATGGAAGTGTGTGAACTGTGTTTGGCTAACAAGAAACCTGATAGCGAGACCCCAAACAAAAGAGCACTTTCGCCTGCGAATGGCACGGGCCTTTCGCATTTGATGGTCGCCATTAGCTATTTGCTGCCGCTAATCGAAGTTTATGTTTTGCATTCATGTAACCAATCGGGGGGATGGGATTCTCCCCCCCCAACAAACTCTATTCCATCGACTGGCAGGCCCCCCTTTTTGGCCAACTATCATCTAACTGGCGGCCATGTTCTCATGTTGCGACTGTCAGTTTAATACAAATGAACTGTTTATGTTAATAAATGAGCTCACCGGTTTATGCCACCCCAAAATGGGGGGTATTACATCATTAAAGCAACACCTGCTGTGTGTGCGGTTCTTGTGAGTCTGTGTGTGTCAATGTCAAGAGGCGCCCTCCACACACACAGTGGAGTCCAGTGGAGGAGACCCTACATCCGGGCGAGAGAAGGCTCCCTCCAGTTGCAGGCAAATTACAGCTAATTAACATTTCTTTTTTTTTCAATTTGTGCCACAGATATTTTGCCAGAAATCTCTAAGGGGGAGTACAGTAAAGAAAAAGTGAAAGATATATAAAAGAGGAATTGCTAGAACACCTAGAAAAAAAAAAACTATTAAATTATCAGTTGTGTTTATATTTTATTACAAGTTTTTCTAGGTTTAAATTTGTGCATTCTATGTGTGTAATTTAATATTATAAACTGAAAAATGTTGTATAATTATTTTCTATATTAGAAACATTTAATTTTGCCAAGTGTAAGCAATTTCAAGAGTCGCAAAATTTGATTTTTGTCCATGCAAAAACAATAAGCTTTTATAAAAGAGAATAATTACCTTCCTAGAAGCGTTCGTTGTGAATCGTTCAGATTTCTGTGTGTGTGTGTTTTCGCTCAAAGAAATTTAATTAAAAATCCTGATGAAAAGGATTAAGGGATTTTCTGGCAGTGCCGACAGTCTGAAAGCCGACCGTGAGAGTCTTTGCCGCTCTGTTGGGCGTTTAATAGCCGGAAATCTGTCTATTTCCGCTTGCCGTGGCGTTGATTATACTTAATAGATGACCGACTGGAGCTCTCTCTTCCCCCGCTGGCTGCTAATTTTTCTTCTCTCCTGCTTTTTGCCTGATACTCGAGTATTAGTCGGGCTGTAATTATGCTCTAATTATATGCCACATGTGTGTGTGTGGCGCAAAGAAAAATCTGTGCTGCGATGTAATTACAAGCCGGCGTGTAAAAAGCTTGAGTGTTGCTTCCTCCATCCGTCTGAGGCTTTAATCCAGGATTTTTTTTTACATATTTTTCCAGTGGCCGCCCAGTGGGGCCATCCAGATAAGGGCGGCCCAATTGAGTGTCCTTCAGGTGGGGGTCGAGTGGCCTTGCATGTGCCTAATTGGGCTGTCAGTTGTGGCAAATTAACGTAGTTAACCGCAAATGATTGTGTGTATTAAAAAACTACATATTCAATAATTGGTTTTCCATTTTTTCTCCCTCTCTATCGTTGCAGGTGAACAAACAACAAACCAGAACTTAAAGCCTCATAAATAACGAACAAATAAAGGCAGTCGTCCACAGCGATTAATGGAATAAGAAAATTTAATTAAAATTATTACTTTAACGATACATATCAATGTTAGTCTGATTTTAACTACTAGAAACTTAAAACTATATTATTAGCAAATATCAATATTCATATCGCAATAACTAAAGTGCTAAAGTTGATTGATTAAGCATCTCCCAGAGAAATTTGATGCACTTAAAGTTCCCAGCAACAAAAAACCAGTGAAGCTCAAGGCTAAAGGTTGAAAAATAAATCTTTAATTAAATTGACTGTGAGTGCGGCTGCATTGTAATTGAATGGAAATAACGAAATAAGGAATCACGCGAGGAGTTTTCCTGGGAAAAGCACACACACGCAGAGCGGCGCTGCGGAAAATCGCTTTGTCATGTAATGTCTTTATGCCTCTCAGCGGATCAAGTGCTTAGGCGATAAGCAAAAAAGCAGCTGCCATTCCGTTTCGTTCCGGATTTATATGCATAAATGAAAGCACGCATGCTCCGGCCGTAAGCCAAAGTTGAAGGGGCCTAGAATTCTATCGTACGCCGGATTAGCTGCAACATAAAAGCGCAAACACAAAGGCGCAAAATAGCGTTGAAAAACACACACAGCGGGAGCAGCGAGGAAGCGGAAGCCTGGGAAAAGAAACTGAGGCCCAGCAGGAAGCTGGGATCTCTGGTGGCGTGACGTCAACAGTGTGTAAATGGGCGAGCAATTAAGCCGTTAACGATGTGCCCGCTCTCAAAGGAGCCACGCAGGTCCAGGACCCTCACGATCCAGATAGCGTCACAGCGCCGCGGACTAGAGATAGAGTCCTTTACGAGCATAAACGAACCCATGAAAAATGCATTCAGCTGCGCTGCCGCTGTGTCCACTGTCGCTGATTAATTCCAAGTAAGTTGATGAGCTTTCGCTTTTAACGCTCCTCTTTTACGAGTCCGGCACTCCCGGCACTTTACGAGATCCGCTGGCGAACGCGTTAATTTCTTGTAATCATCGCAGTTTTAAATCGAGAGGTGGGGTGAGAGGTGCCAGGAATCACAGCAAATGATTCCTGCGTGAAATCTGACCCAATTTAAGGGGTCTGAAAATAGTTGTAAGCTTGGCGATTTCCCTTTTTAATTATTAGGAAACTTGATAGTCCCCCCGTTTGAGAACACAATGGATTAACCTTTTCAGCTAATTAAAGGATAACAGGAACAATTAATATATTTTAAGCTGTTTAATACCTTAAAGAGCTATAAATATTTGAATTTGAATTTTGAATCAATAATATATAACCTTTACTTGTTGTTCCCTTTCCCCCTACGTTTTTTGTACTTAAATTTTATGTTTTAATTATTTATAAAAATGTTTTTATGCCGGCTAACAATTTCCCATGCATAACATTTTCGTTTTTCGTTTTTGTTGGGCTTGCAGCCACGTCGAAAACATAATGTATTCCTATCCTTTATGCTCTTGCAACCGGCAATCAAACAATTTTCTGGAAAATGTTCCTCTCCCCTTATACAAGTATATACTTTAATATATATGTAATTTCGTTTTAAAATTAGATTACAGACATTTGCTTGTGGGTAACGGCCAAAACGGGAGCATACTCTTCGCCGCTCATCAAAAATGCGAGGGAAATTACAAAGCGAACAGATAGCGGGCTGTGGGGGCGAGAGTTTTGGATGCTTTTTGTGGATAGGATGGTTTGCTATTATTCTTAGCCCATCGTCTGGTTGTGCTAAAAATACAGCATCGAAAATACGAGTAATTTCTGGCCTGGTGAAACGAGGAGCGGAAGCAGGCCCCAAGGTCTCTGCTTTCATAGAATCTCAGTGCTGCTGTGAGTGGACCTGGCATTTTGTTTGCCAAAAATTGGACGGCCAAACAAATACATGCATAACTTGAAAGCGAAATCCGGCATAGGCAAGCCGGCTTCAGAAAGTCATCTAATTCTCTCAATTCAAACACTTTTACCTAAGCCGCACTCCCACACACACCACACACACACCGAGCGCGTGCCAACATCGTACCTTGTTTGTTGGCAACCATTGAAAAGTTGGGTAAACTGAATGCGAAAGCCAGGCCGAGTGATGGTAGCACTGAGAAAATTAAGAACAGGGAACTTTAAAACAATGCTTTTAATGATTGGAAACTTGAAAAAGACGCAGCTTATAAAACAGTCAACATGGCGTATACGTAATTTAAATAGTAGTGGCGACCAACTTGTCGTATACTTAATTTTAAATCCTGTTCCGTCAGTTCCTTTTGTTAAATTCTCTATTTTAATCAGTTTTCCTAGCATTTATAGTCTAGGATAGTGTATCGTCTACCTTTAACTATAGCTCTTTTAATGTATAATTCAGTTAAAGCAATCTCCTAGTCTACTTTTAAGGAATCAAAATCATATATCAAAACCGTGACTTACTACTTTCAAGGCCTTTGATCTCCTAGTTTTATTTTTTTTTTTGCTCTGCATGTGGAAATGGAGAGCAAGTAGTGAGAAGCCGGGCCTAAAACAGGCAATTCACAGGCAGCTCGGCTGCCAGCTCGGATTCAATGGCGCTCATTCATCGGCTTAGACGTACACACACACACTCTTGGAGAGTGGTGAAAGTGTGGCATACATATGTGGGCTGGCACACACACTCACACAGATTGTAGGTAGAAGAGGAGGTAGCGGGGGGCGGGGGCATAAATCAGGCAGGGAGGCGGCTTCTTGGCTTTCTTGGCCAACCAACCACCCACCAATGCTGCAGCCGATGGCGCTTAAAGGCATTCTGGCAAAAGTTTTTGACTTGAGCATTTCAATCGCCTGTTTTATTGCTCACATATTTTATGCCGTTTATGCTCAAAATTCAGCTCAACATGGGCGACTTTGTCTGTCCACACATACACGCACAAAGGGTTACAGTGAGAGAAATAAAATATATAAATATATATATGATTAAGTTTGCAAAGCTGTGAAAAAGTTTATTAAAATTTTGTTAAATGGACATTATTTTGCTTTTATTTTAAATAATTATACTTTGAAGTATATTTTAAGGGAAATTAATTTAAGGTAGAAATATAAATTCAACTATTCTTCATAATGTTTTACTTAAATTTATTATATTTCACCTTGGTAAATTTTATTTATTATTTTGAAGGAAAATAAATAAATTCTTAACTAAATAATACATTCCAGTTTGTGATCTTTTTTTGCTCTGTTAAGGAGCTGCTCTTGCCAGTCCTTCTGTGTCTTTGTATCGGTGTGTGTCCTGCGGCGTTCGGCAAGCAACTCTTGCCAGCGTTGAAGGAAAAACCGCAATGCGGCACATTATGCGCGCTGAAACTCCCTCAAGTCCCTTTCATTCCCGAAAGGAAAAGGGAAAACGCAGCCGCGAAAGAAATGCGCAAATGTTTTACCCCGCCCGTCGCTCCTTGCTCCTTCTTGGGGGCGTGTCCGCGGTTGGACATGGCTACTTGGTTGCATTTTCCCACCGCCTCTGAAAAGCTCAGAGCTCAGTGCCGAGTGTTTGCTTTGCGGTTTTCCGTTTATTTTTTTCAAAAAAAAAAACCTAACTAATTAATGTTTTTGTGCGTGAAAATGTATTATAATTGTGCACCTGCTGCTGCTGCTGCTGCTGCTGACGGTTGCGGCAAGGTAAATATTAATGCTGCCTTAAATCCACGTCTGCCGGCGACATTTTAGCCTGGGAATTGGGGCTTTTCACTTTTGATTGAAATGTTTGTCAAGTTTATTTGCCCGGGGCTGCTCTGTAAAATGATTTGCCAGCAAGCCCAGGCAACAATGTAAACACTTTTGCGTTGCGTGTGCGGCCCAAGTCCTGAGTCCTAAGATGAAAGATGAGTGGCGGCATCCCGGCGAGGCAGCCATCAGGGGCAAAGGACTTGACGGCAGCTCTCGGCCTTAGCTCGGTTCAATTAAGACAAAGCTACTCTTGGCCCAACACACATATATTGATTTTTATTCACTAATGAAAAGTGAACATAAAAAGCAAAAGACACTTAACCCTTTTATTGAATCGGCCACGCAATCTGCCGATGACGTCAGATAGTGACTGACTTACTGACTGATGGACTGGCACACAAACAAACTGACTGACTGACTGACTGACTGACACACTGACTAACTAAAAAAAACTGGCGACGGGCTGACTTTCATGACAGCAACAGCAACAGCTTGGTTCAGCGCCTCCCAAGTGTCGGCCACCCTCCTCTTCTGCCGCAGGAAAAACACTTTAAAAACCAGGCACTGACACAACGTCGAAGCGTGATTGCACTGTACGAAGCCAGGATTTCGTTAGGATGCTATCTGGGGTTAATATTTCTTCTTACAATTTGATGTGATTCTTGAATAAAGTTTAAAATTAAGTATTAAAAGCGAAATTGCTCAAGGACTGACCTATTTGATTTAATATAATGTTACCTATAGTTACCATATCTTTACATATTCTTTTTTGTGTAAATTATATCCATGTACTTCGCTTAAGAAAGTACATTAAACATTCTAAATTACGACATGAAATATATATAAAATGTTTTTAAAAGTCATAGATAGAATTCTTTAGATTTAAAGCCATAAAATAATACCTTTCAGATCCTTGTAGGAGGACATTCTCCAAGAGTTACAAGCTTCTGTTCAATTTTTTCGACAAGTGCCCCCGGGGGGTGGTGCTGGTGTCGGTGTCAGTGTGTTGGTGGACGTGTTCGTGTCTGGCTGAGTCTCGAAGCGCACACATCACGCCTCTGGCTCGGGAGAAGGGGGAGCTTTTAACCCACATAATAATTACTGTAGTGAAAGGTTACCACGGTCGAATGCGAAAAGTTCGAGTCGATAATTGCAGCGGCTGTTTGGGCTGCAGGCGGCGGCGATTGTTAAATATGAGTATTTGCACACGGGTGTCTTATAATCGTGGGCCCTACTAATTGCTCCGGCTTTCCCCCAATGTAAAGACCGATTACGCCCCCTTAATTGTCGAGGCACGCATCGATGGCTCTGAATTCCTTTCGGTTCCTCTTTATTTCATTTTCTGTTTTCCTGCTTTTTTGTTGGAATTTTCACGAGTATTTGGTATTCCGCATTTGCGATTGAGTGAGTAAGCAATGCGCGGTCGGCTGCATGTGCCACTTCCGCTTGATAGCGTCATGGTTCCGTATCCGTATCCGCATCGAGGAGGCCGGTCGGTGTGGGCGGATTTGGTTGTTTTGGAATGAGAGATGCCGGGAGCTAGGACCTCGCATTCCGGGACAGGACATAACTGGGAGAGCTCGCTGCACTGGCATAGAGACCCGTTTGCGTGACATTCGGGCGTTAGCGGCGAAATGCGTTTGTTTTGATGGCGCTGGGACAGTGGGGAAATGGCACATTGAGACCGCTTTCGGCATTCCTCGCTGTTTTTTCTAGTTTTTCGCAAGGCTTTATTACTTGTTTGTCTGTGGGACAGCCAGGCACACGCTATGTGGCTTTTATGATAGACCAGCTATTAATAGCGGGCCAACTTTGCATGCCAATTTGTATAATTTAAATAACTTTGTTTAATTTTTGAATGGTACTTTTGCTGTTTTCCTTTTTTTCGCACAACTGCTGACCGCTGCGGCGCTGAAAAGCAGGCAACACTTTAATCTCGAGCTCCCGAAGGAACTGAGGTCGTATTTAATGTGTGTGCGGGAGAAGCGGGTGTGTGTTGTGTGTGCGTGTGTGTCTGGATGTGTGAGTGCTTTGAAAAGCAGAAAATGCATTTAGTATGCAAACAAAATGGGCACAAAACTGTCGTTATTTATGCAAACCTAACTTCTGCTCTTTAGAAATTATTATTTTGCTCCTTTCCCATTTGCCTCCTCGCTCCTCTGCTTTTTTGTTTATTCGTTGTTTCTCTTGCTGTTGCCAGTTGGTTTGCATTTCCGTCTTTATGTTTGCTCGCTCGCTCGCACACCCAGACACACACAGACACAGACCGACCACACGGAAGTGGAGACGCATAATGAGCGGCCGGAGCATTTGGTACGCTTCCTTCCGTCTTGTGTGCTGTGATTTAACTCGTAATGCCTGCTGCAGCTTGTGGCTGGAATGGCTTTAACCCTGGGCAAGGGGACTAATTGCTCAATAATAGTATTAAGGCTAATAATAATTATACATTCAAATTAGTTAATTGTGAGATTATGGTAAGAGATTTTAAATTTTCTTCTCATCATTTTGGTCCTTCGAGCCGGATTAAAATTATGATTTCGGTGCTTGATCAGAGAGAGTTTTTAGTTTGTTGCTTAGTTTCTTTTTTAGCTTAACCTTAAGCTTAAAATATTTAATCAAAGTCAAAGATAGCCTTAATAATAAGCTGAAATTGCAAACAGCAGGCTTTAAGTCCTGGCCCGGTGCCATCAATTAAAGCCAAATACCTTGTGCCGTGCGCCGGGGAAATAAAGGGCGAAAAAATGTATTACGCCCATTCACGTGGCTCCGGGATTCAGGGACAAAAGCTTGGCGCGCCGTCATCAAATGAATGGCCACCTGACAGGCATCTATTAAGCCAGGTGACCCGAGGTGAGGTTAGCAGGGGGGAGCAGGAGAACAGGGCCTAGCTAATTTGCCACAGAGCCGTGGTCATTCAGTAGCCGCTGTCTGCAACTGTCCAGAGTGTGGGCGGAGTTGGAGTCCGGAATGGAGTTGGAAATTATATGGCGCGGGCATCATCAACGAGTCGCCATCTCAACAATCACTTTCCAAATATGTCAACATAATTAATTTTCAATTATCCCAGTGACATTTGCCGCACACACACACCCGGACACTCGCTCGACCCCTTGGAATCCAGCTAATTGGGTGGAGCCGTGGGGGCTGAATGGGCGTAGTCTATTATTATTAATAGCTGGAGCCGAGCCGGCGACCCTCTGGTGTCACTTAGTATAATTGAGCGGCATTTGATGGGAAATAATTCACAATCCCGCTGGCTCACAATGGACTAAGTAAATTATTTTTGATGTTCGTGCTGATGTTGATCGATTAATCACGAAAGCAAATGCCGATTCATAGTTTTCCAGCAGCAGAAGCATAATTTGACCCTGACCCAAACGTAAACCGCATAGAGGTGACAAGTCTGTGGTTTTCCCAGCTGACAGTCGTGTGTGCCTGTCTGTGTGATTTAATGGCAGGCCATCAATTTGACGCCTTCGAACTGGGCCAAAAGCCGACTCAAAGACACAGAGAGAGAGAGATACTGCTGGGCCCAGGGAAGAGTCAACAATCATGACGTGCCGCATCTTCCTTTTCGAATTGAAAACGTGCCAGGCGGCGGAGGAAGTGGCATTTACCCAAATTAAATTGGAGCTTCAAAGACCTTTTTATCACCTGGCGTTAATCAAAATTCAAAACCCGGCGCAAATGTAGCGGAAGTAATGGGAAACGCTCAGGGTGCCCGGATCGGATCGGATTGGATCCATTCCATTTCCATTCCATTGCGGCCTGCCGCCTCGCCTCGTTTATCGTGAGCCGGGCCTGGTTTGGGTAGTTGGCTTAATCATCGCCCCCGGCCTGGTGTCAAACCGCAATGTTTCTCCGACTCGGAGTCAGATATTCCATTGCCAGCTTGGGTTGCACAGCGAGAAACAGCAGGAGTTCATAAATAATATATTAGTTATGGTTTTTAATTGGGACATAAAATGTAGAACATTTAAATAATGAAAAGGAACCTTGAAGCTGTGGGTTAATTTTGTTTCCTTTATCTAAGAGGAGAACACTAAATTGATATTAGTTTGTATGGAAAGGTTCTTAGGGAATATTATTTGGTTTTAAGCATCAAACAGAATCCTAACAATTTCATTTTAATGTAAAGTTCGTGATGATCCTGGTGCCCTTTTAACGTCACATTATTATCAGTTACTTAATAAATAAAAATATTTTTGACGAGTGTAATTACCGATTGCCCGAGCTGCTTGTCTGCCGCTTTGCTTTCCGTTTTGCATAATAAATGTCACAGCTCACGCCAAGGAGAGGGAACGCCGGCGGAATGAACTACAATGGCAATGAGACCGAAGAACGAGAATGAGCAAAACAAGTCGCTTAACAAGCAGCAGCAACTACTTATGCTCAGGTGCTGGGGTTCCCCTCCACCAAGAAGAGCACAATGCCAGCGAGAGTGTGGAAGTGGATGTGGGTTCAAAAGGAAAAAAAAATGGCAAATGGCAGAGAAGGAATCTTAACCGGAATTATTCATAATGTTCAGGAGGCACGCATACATTTGCATTTCACGGATACGAGTGTCACTATCGAGACGAGGGGCAGAGGGACATTAACATGCCGGCTGGCTGAAATAGAACCATTGCGGAGACACGGGGCTATATGGTATGGTATGTTATGTGTGTGTGGGGGAGGGATAACCCCGATACAGGCCAGGCCCAGCCAAGCAAGTCATTCAATTTAGCTGCCAGACGACACAAGCACATACACTCGCATTGCCAAAAACAAGGACACCAGCAGATATACACTAATAAAAGTGAAAAAGGACGTGAGCAACGCTCTCGGAATTTCAAACATGTTGCATCTCCGGCAGCTCGCAATCAGACGAAACTAAACGCGGAGTGTTTGAGACGAAATGGAAATGCTGGCAGCGACAGCGACAGCAGTCCCCTGAAAAAAACAACAGCAGCAGGAAGCTAAACATCCAGCGGAATCAGCAAGACAAACACCGTGAAGGGGAAGGGACAGGGACAGGACAGGGACAGGGACAGGGCCAGAGTTCAACCGGAGAAAATCAACAAAAAAATTCCAGCACAACAAAAGGAGACAAATAATTAAAGTAAAAAGTTTCCTTCATCAGTTTTGCTTATTTCTTATTCATTTTTTAAATGTATCCTGGCCAAAGGTTCAGCATTATTGTAACTTTGCGTGGTAACGACAATTGGATGGAATTGTTTTCAGGATAAGTTTTAACTTTTTCAAGCAATGACTTGTCTTTAAAAATATTTGTAAACGTTAGAGTTTTAATATATAAAATGAATATGATAATCAAAGTAATTGCTAACTAAAGACACATTTAAAATGTTGTATTTTTTGGGGACTGATTAGTTCTTTATTTCAAATGTAAAAGGAATTAGGCAACAATATATTATAGAATTTCATTCAAAATGTAATATCTGTTAACATTAAAACTAAAATTTTACATAGACTTAAGGACTTCAATAACTCACTGTACAGTTGCAAAGTGTTGACTTATTCCCACCAAAACCATTAAAAAACCACCAACGTCAGAGTATTTAACATTCGTTAGGCCAAATTCAATATTTGAGCTGTGTTCTTATTCATTTCACGTTGATTTGGTGGCTGGGTCAGGACCTCTTATCAGTCAGGCCAGGAAGAATTCATCAAGGTCAAAACGTTGATGGCTTCGCTCTCCCATTTTCGCATCTCTCGCCTCCTCCCATCGACATGGATTCGGTGGTTAGGTCAGGTTCCGGAACTTTTCCTTTTCTTTTCATTCCTTTTTTTTTGTTTTTTGTTTTTCGGTGTTGTGGCTTGTCTGCCTCGCCTGACTGCCTTTGACAACGGCTCCAATGACGCGATGCCAGATTGGGGTTAGAGGGAGATCCCGAGCCCGTCTTCTTCTTGTTCTTGGTCCGGACCAAGCTCTTCACTGTTTATCGCCGTGGCCAAAAAAAAAAAAAGTAATTTCTTAAAAAAGTTCACAACGGCCGGGGCCAAAAGGGTCGAGAATCCGCAACGAGTGTCAAGTGTTATTGACGATTTGTTGATGATGTGGCACAAAGAGGGGGCCACAAGCTGGGCCCAAGGTATGCCAGCGAATGGAAATCGGCCCAAAGTTCGTCCCAGAATCCTTTTATCGTAACTTGAGTGACGCTGCTGGCCACCGCAACTCCGTTTCCGTGTTCCGTGTCCCGGCTCATTTTTCCATTTTCCAGCTCCGGCATTTCACTTGCATATGCTTAACGCACAAAGGGAATTTTCCTGGACCCGGCTTTTGGCCATTTGGTCTCTTCTAAAGGTGAAATCTAGGGAACAAGGCTAAGGTATGTCTATGACTTTCTTTGCTGTCTTTGGAGGAAAAATTGTGAGAGAAATATTTAAGGTATGAAAATGCCTAGGAAACACACAGTAAAAGGTAACCATATGGTAAAAAAACTATATAGATTTTATTAAAAATAATAAAAGATACCAACTTTGTGAGTTTGGTTGAACTTTACACAAGTTTAAATAGACATCAATATGATGTATTGCTAATAGGTTGTCAAATTTTGTTGTAATTTAAACAAAAAATTTAAAAATGACCTGAAGAATAATTAACTGAAGAAAAATTAACTGAAATAAAATAATCTGACAGCAGCACTGCCTACCTTTTTTGATTCTTAATTGTTTAAAGTTGCCTCCAAAAACAATATCTATAGAAATGAAAAGATTGCATCAGATTTGACGAGTTTTCCTTAAATATATTGTTAAATATTTATTTACAATGAATACAATGAATATTTATAAAGCTTACCGCAACAAGCCAGAAATGCTTCCATTTTTCTCTTAAAAAACCCATATACCCCACGTGTACTGGAAAACAAAACGAGAAACAGCAGAGAAGGGAGGAGGACAGGCAATGACCAAGGTAAACACAAAGAGCACGAAACATCTTTTCAGTGCGATAACAGAAATATTCCACCATTCAGGCAGACACGGGGCACGTAACAGTTTTATCTCTTATTCAAAGTGCTGGCCTTGCTTTTGGGTGTAAGTAAACTTCTGGCGGGCAGTAAGCCGCCGCCCAAAAAAACTTTTCAAGTGTTGAGCAATAATCAGAAAGGCTGGCCCGAAACCTACGCCCAGCCCCTTTGGCCGGGGAAATGCCCTCTGTCGCTGCGTCGTCGTGGAAAAGTTATCGTGTTCCGGGCATTGCTTAAATGGGTTTATGGGTTCATTTGCAGTTGTAATAGGCGTTGAAATACCGAGGATTTTCGGCCCTTTTCAGCGCCGCAGTGTCTTTGTTTCGTTTTTGGTTTCTTTCTTTACATCGTCTGTGTGGGATTCCCTATGCCATAGCTCTCTAATTCGCTCCTTCATCTCCTTGATGGGCTGCAAATGAGGGCGAGCGCCAAAGTTAATTACACTTTCGGCCCGGCCGGCACGCAACCTTTCTTTGTTGCTGCCCCTGTTATATATTTTTTTTGTTACTTAAATTTCTGTTTTCTTGCGGCTTATGATCCGTTTCCGTTTCGGTTCCGGTTTCGCCGGCAAGTCCAAGGAGTTTAGAGCACATAAACAGTTTTGTATTTCAATTAGCCGAATGGACGGACACGAAATCAATCGCCAGCGAATCATGATGAGCTGCCAACGCTGGCCCGTTGAAATGAATCAAATCAAATATTTATTGTTTTCGATCCAATAAATTTTTATCACTCACCGGGGCAGCTGGCAAATGGCCAGCAACGGCGTAGGCTTGGGCGTGGGCCTGGTAGGTGAAAACATCCGAGTGACAACGCCGCCGGAAACAGCACACATTCGCTTTCAATAACAGCGAGCCGGGGGCAGAGGCTCAAGGAGGCGAGAAAATAATAATCATAAAATGGCGGATGAAATTCACAAATAAATGCGAAAGCGAATGCGAAATACAAATCAAACCCGGCTCGCCCGGCCGCATATGAGCGGAGGTTAGGCCTGTTCGGCGGGGTGTTTATGCGTGTGCCGAAAAAGCGAGCATAAAGAATTTGCAATTTAAAAGGGATTTACTGTGCCTCGTAAAACAAACACAATAAAAGATCAAACGACATGACAGGCTAAGGCCTCTGTCCCCGCCACGGCTCCCTTCTGACCTCTGAGGGTTGCGACACCCGCCCGACCCCCGGACCGCCCGGAGGCGAAATGTCAAAGGATGAGGCCGAGGATGAGTCCCCCAATGTGCGACATCAAGGCTGAAACAACAGACACGAGCCGAAAGATGACAAAATAAAAGTAAAGCCGAATTTGGTGTGACAACTTTTCGGCAGGCAAACGGGAATCGAGATGGATATGACGGGGCCAACACACATACACAATATACATGGAGTTGGCCCACACAGAGACACATGTGCGTGTGGGGGAGTTGGCGAATTGTTTTTCCTTGGCTTCAGTTGCCTGCCACTGTTGACGTTTTAATCGAATCAATCCGGCAGCCGAGCGTGCCCGAAACAAAAAAAGTTATAAACTTGTTGGCAGTTGGATTGAGAGTTCATGTTCCTGTTCCAGATCCTGCGGTTTCTTTTTTTTCTGGGAGGGGAAAAGTGGGAGGCTTTGGCTCATGGGGCTGCTGCTCCTCTATTTCTATCTGGCGAGCTAATTTACGCAACAATATACCAGTTGTTTGCTTGTTTTCCTATTTGAGTCGTCTGCCTATTTGAACAGCATCCGTTGGAGAACGAAATGATTTTCGGCTCGTCGTGGGACTCCCATCTGAAACTGAAAAGAAAAATAATAGGCAGGAGCTATGATTTGATTTTCTACATTTGTGCTACAATTGCTTTGGGGTGGACATTGCCAGCAAAAGAATAATTTGTAAACAAAAATATTTTTAAACAGTTTCACTAAATGAGGTTACTTTAACAACAAAACAAACTTTGCGAACCTGAACTTAAGGTAATCATTTTTTTAGTCGACTTTAAATATAGAAAAGTGTGAATCCGTCGCAAAAATACTCTGAAAATTTGCTTTTAGTTATCTAAATTAAACGGAAACGTCCAAATATAGATTCCACATCTTTAAAGGCCGTTTCATATTACTTTTGCCTAAAGTTACAAACAATAAAATGAGTAATTCAGCCACAGAAAGTTTGCTTAAATGCCATCATCTGTATCATTTTTGGATAATGAAACCCACAATGTCTTGTGTAGCCGACAATTAATTTAATTTCTCCTCCTGAAAATCCATTTTATTGAGAATTCATTGAACCCGGTCTGTTGGCATTTCAATTATTTCTGCTGTCTACCACAGAAGAGAGTCAGAGCGGCAAAACAAATGTCAAAATGATAAACATCGTGCTGGAGTGGCATCTGTGTCTGATTGAGTGGACTGAAACTTGAATTTGTAATTTAATAAGTATGACTGCAATTATGCAAAATAAATAAATTAGAAATCGGCAGACGACGAGGAGGAGGCAACTCCAAGTTATATCCATTATTGTACATGAGTGCGATGAGTGGCGCCGCGCTCGAGTAAACAAACTACAGACTTAATCCAATTAATGTCGAATTTAAATGCTTGAGACGATTTGGCAAGCACCGACTGACTGACAGCGGTGGCTCGATTGGCCCATTGAGGGGTTGAGGGAGATTTATGAGGGTGGGGAGTGCCGGTGATCGGGGGAGTTGGAGCCGGCGATTCACATTACAGCTTGCAGCCGCAGCCACAGCCGCAACGTGTGGAACTTACTCCAGGGATTGTGGTGGCAAAAGGAAACTTTTTCCTGCGACGTAGATAGTTTTTCCTAACAGCTCATGTGTGTGTGTGTGTGTGTGTGTGGGCGGTGCGAGGGGCGTGGCAGCTTACAGACTCAGTGCTCTACTCGGCACGTAGACAGCCTCTCACTCAGGTCGTGCACTGAGAGGAAACTCTTGAGCAAATTAAGGATATACTTGGAGGAAGCAGACATGAAAAATCACTGAGAAGCAAGAAGAAACAGCAACTCTTTGTTAACTTTTAAAGTATAAAAAATTGTTTACAAATTAAAATTTATGGTAAAAGAGATTATAATATTTCCCCTTTAATAAATAAATGTTTTTAAGAGTTAACTATTTCGATTCATTGGCTCAGTGCACGCGTGTGTGCTGAATACTGGGATACGTAATGCGTCATGTTTGAGTTTATCGCTTGGGCCCCGAAATTGCCATACTGCCAGGGCTGGGCAGGCGGAGGAACCGAAGGGAGCCGGCAGATACGAGCGAAAAGACTTGCGCTGACGGGACGTGAGCCAGGAGCCGGAGTTGAACGAGCCTGGCCGTCTGATGGCTGGCCTGTGACCAAAGCGCAGCCACCCAGAGCTCGGGGATCACGAGATGGCCAATGTAGGTGGTGGCAAACGTCCCTCACACTGACAGAGTGTGTGAGTGTGTGAGGCGGATGCCAAGGACTCGGCTGAGCATGTGCCAATGTGCTGTTAGTAATGGAACCGCAAATTGAACCAGCCGGTGGGTGGGAGATCGGAAACGGAAGCGGCCAACTGCCCTGCCCTGCCTGCCCGCCGCCTGCAATTTGCAACCAGAGACCTTTTGGAGGTCCCAGTAACGAAATTGCCTGTTCATCGCTTTGATTCACGACTCGCTTGTTGCCGAAAAACATATTCAATGCATTTGGCTGGCAACTAATTAGATTTTTCCCCGCTTCTCTTTCAATGCAAATCGAGCGAGTGAGTTCACTGAATTCAAAGCGTATGCTCTGAAATCTAAAAAGCGACAAGAGTTTACTATTAATTATTACTTTAGTTTTGTAAATAAGAAAGATACTTAATGACAAGCAACATTAACGAGGAGTTTTCTTTAATTTTCAACATTTAATTCAACAAATTGTTTACGCGTGTGCCAACTAATAAGATTCGATTTCCATTTGTTGCAAATCGAGCGAATGACTGCACAGAATTCGTGGCATATTCACTCGCATTTGATTTTGGGCGGAAACTAAATGGCGGAAAAGCGTCAACGGAGCGTGCTAATTCAGCGGGGTCGAACGCGTCCCGTTGGGCGCCCGTTCACATGCTCGGCTGCCGGCACAGCGTTTGTGCCCCCTTTGTGCCAGCCACCCACCTGACTCAGCGACTGCGGATGCTGCGGCTTACGGCTGCGGCTGTGGCTAGTTTGCCTCACCTGTCGCACCTGCCGCACTTAACTCACCTGGCGCGGCTTCAACTCAGTCGCCTGGCTGCACACAGACGCACACAAACGCATTAAGAGCCGCAGCAATTGTCGTCCTGTGGCAGCTTTGTTTTCGTCCTTGCTACTTGGCTTTCGCTTTGCTTTTTACTTGTAGCATTCCACTGTTGCGGCTGCCGTACACTTGGAGAAAAAATAAATAAAAAGAAGCATTGTAATATAATAAAGAAAGAAGGGAAAACAAAAGGTTGTACTTTTGGCCAAGACTTAATAAAAATTTAAATTTATTTCTACATTTTCTTTGTAACAACCTGGTAAAAGCTTTACTTTTCTTTCAGTATATTTCTCTTTGTGTACACTGAAGGGATTGACCGTGCTTTGCGTTGTCCCGACAACGAGATTTATGCAAAACGTATTTATTGTTGTCTCAAGCCCCCAACTTGAGTCCTTGCTGTTCTTTGTCGATTGCCGACTTAGTGGTTTCCCGGGGCTCCGTATATTGGGCCAGCTGGCTTGGCCACTTTAATCACTCAGAGCTGCTGGCCGCCCATAAAATTAAATAGCCTCTTAATGCCCGGCTGGAACCCGGGCACAGAGTGACAGGCCGAGCCCGAAACTAAACAGAATTAAAAGCGAGAGGGCTCCGAGGGCCAGGCCAGGGCCTTTAGGAAGTTGTAAATGTGCTAAAAAGCAAGATGAATTGCCGGTTATTATTGCCAACTTCATTTGCTATGCACTCAGATGAGGGGGGAGGAGAGGAGGTGCCACTAACTGGGCCAAGAGCCTCCGAAATAGCCGCCATCTTTAAGATGCAGGAAAACCAACCAAAAAGCTGAGAAAAACATGAAAAGAGAGAGGGCCCCCAATTAAGCCCGCCCACCTTGGCTTCCGCGGACTCCGCGGCGTTACAAATGATTATTAATTATGTATGGCATGCTAATTCCGCGGATCCATTAATCACAATTATAATTTATGCTGTTCTTTTTCACCTTTTCACGTGCATTAATTTTCACATTTTTATCGAACAATTGCCACCGGGCAGGGCACTTGGCTCATTAGCATTCGCATGGATAATAGAAATTTAAGTTGTAAAATCAATAAAGTCCACATTAATTATTACAGCAACAATGCAATCACGCGACACTAATAAATCCCGGGGGCTATGTACAAATCTGCGAATAATTAATGTGTGAGCACCCGAAATGGCATTCGCAATGACCCGTCCTCCATTATGGAAATATTATAATTGCATTCGCCTCCGGAGGGGGTATCTTCCTACATATAAACAGGGGTTAATGTTACTGCCAAAAAAGCCAATGCCATTAGTTTAAGTGTGGGATAATCATGTCAATAAACACCTGCACTACAAGCAGAGATTTTGTTCCTCTAAATAATATAATAGGATAAACAATAAACCCATTTAATTATACATTTATCGTAAGAGTATACAAACATCATCCAGCATAACCATTCGTAGATGAATCAATAATTTTATTTATGCCAGAGTAGATTGACAAACGCATTTAAGGCACTTCCTGCCTCCATTCGTCCAATCAAAATGCGCATAATTTAAGGATTTACAAATTGCAATTCGCATTTACATTTGTAAAGATGGTAGATGACCACTTATCCGCTTGGACACTGCCAGATAGCCAGCCGGTTAATAATTGTCCGGCTTACATTTCGTATTTATTATTTGATTCGTCCCCATTTCATTATCCAGAGCTTGGCAAAAAGTCAAAGTGTAAATACTTTCCCATGTCCCGCTGTCCCCGCCGAGCTCACTTATTTTCCTTTGGCAATTATTCAGCGGCAGCAGCTCGCTTCAATTTCAATAATTAATTGAACAAATTTTACTTTTCTCTTTCCCGATTGCAGCTGAACGAAAAGCGAAGCGAAGCGAGCGGACGGACGACAGGCGACAACGTCCTCCACTGATATCTGGATTTCATTTGTGCAACAACCAACCCAATGACAACATGCTGAAACTGCTGGCCGTGATTATTGGAATTTTTTATTTAGGTGAGTGCCGAGAATATCCTTTATATCCAACCCCTGCCGGACAGTCGCCGCGTGTTTTATTAATTGCACTCGTTAAATTGAATCTCGACATGCGAAATATGCGAGCCAGCGGAGGCTAATTAATCACATTTGCCCGGTAAACGATTTGTATTCGTAATGTTTTTGCACATTAAGTCGATTCGATTCGGTTTGATTCGATGCCGAATGCATTCTTGATGGAATTTAATTTTTTGATATTCACGAAATAATATTATTTATTCAGTTGCCATTTAAGCACTTACGGAAATTTCATTTTAGTCGCAATGAACAGGCCCAGAGTTTGGGGATTACTGGTTTTGACTGATATCAGTTCTTTTGAAACTGTAGTAGTCAGTATCAGTTATTTTCAAACTGTGGCAGGACGATTGGTGTCTGGGATACTTTATTTTTGAGAGCTTTTGGTTGGAGTGCGTCTCAAACTTTATTGGAAAATTCAACGAGTTGTTAAGCTTATCCTTATGGTTTAGTTAAATAAATATCCTTTCAAAAGCTCTTAACCCAAGGTTAAGTTCAATAAATATCCTTTGAAAGCTTTAAAATCCTGTTGGTGAAAAGCTAAAGAAAGAAAAAACTTCGAAAGCTTTCAAATCCTACTGGTGAAAAGCCAAAGGAAGAAAGCAAATTTTAAAGAAAGCTAGAGAGTCCTTAGCTTTAAGTTGTGGAGTAATACAAGCTTTGAAAAGTTGTTAAAGCTTTAAAGATATGTTTGCAACTGCTATAAAAAGGTTTAAAAGCTTGATTAGCAATAATAAAAGGGAAATCTTATTTTCTTATTAGTTTTACCTTTTAGCACAAAAAGGTTTTATTTAGACTACAACCAACATGTGAAATACCATGTTTTATATGTAAAAATATCTCTTAAACTTGTACAATTTTTCGTGGCTTTGGAACTATTATCCTTAAAGAATCTCTCCCGTTTAGTTATCAATTAAATCACTTCATAGCATAACTTTAATCGCGCTTCAATCGCTGACCCGCCGCCATTAGAGCGGTCACAAAGGCAGCGGTAAAAACCAATACATAACGGCAAACTATAATTATGTTTATCTTAATTATATTGCGTGACGTAAGTTTCTTATTAACCGGCAACAAAGTCACAAAGTCAGCTACAATTTACCATGTTTATGGGCGGTGGCGACGGCGGGGCCAAAGCCCCAAGGAATTATTATTACATGCAGGTGACCAGGGATCCACTCACTCCCCACGAGTCGCGTGAGCAATCACAGTCCGGGTGGGGTCCAAGAGCCAGCAAAGAAAGCCAGAAAGTGGCTATGTGGAGCCGCCACCAAGTGGTCACTACCGAGTGCCGCCTTTTGTCCACCTTCACATCGAGCTCTCCTTCCCAGCTCCATTTTATTTGCATATAAAACGTGTGGCCACTCGCACGGGGGGTACGCGTTCCTAATGGAGCCACAACAATGGCCGGGACTGGGACGTTGTTCTTGGGTCTTCAAGCGCCTTGCAGTGCCGAAAAGTGTGCTAAGAAATTAAGCACATTGGTCATTTTCATTTGCGTGCCTCCGAGCTGTTTCGGGGCCACGCGGCGTATGCGCAATGCAAAGAAAATGCTACGAGTTCTCGGGGCGACACACGCAACAAAAAAAAAATATAAAACTGCACGTCATTACCTTGATTTGTGGCGACTTTTGAACTCATAAAGCCATCCTCCCATTCGCTTGACTTAACTCTCGTTCGTAAGCCCGCAAATTTCTCACTGCGAGTCAAGTGCTTAGGCCGCATCATTTGGGGTAATCAAAAGCCGAGGAGGGCTCAATATCAATTTCCCCCTTTAATGCCGCTCATCGATAGTTCAAGTGTCTTTGCCTGGCGATAAATCAAAATAATTAAGTCGCTTTAAATTGACTTGAGTGGGTGGGGGGAGAGCATCGACTTGGGCCTGGGACTGGGGCAGGGACGACTTCAGCTTGGGGGTCCATAAAGTGACTGGCATTAACCAAACTCCCAAGTGGGGCTAATAAGCTTGAGACAGCGCTAATTTTACCCTCATTAAACAAGCTGACATGCCAGGCCCAGGACGAGGACCAGATTGGTGGCGCCGCCGCACAGGACGATGCCTGCTAACGGTTTAGAGAGCTCAATAAACTCAAAGGGCTGGCCGACGCGACGTCGTCGTCCTTCCGCCCGTTCCCACCACCCCTTCTTAACAGACCAAAAATTCAGCCTCACCCTCGCCCATGACCCCCCCGATTGCCATGCCAGCAAGCGTCGCCATTTTGGCAGTCATTAACGGCAAACTGCTTCATCATTTAATAACCCAAAAGTGAGCTGGTTAAATGCCGAGCGATGCGATGGGGTTCCTTTTGGGCCAAAACACTCGTACACCCCCACAAAAAAAAAACAGAAAAGGGATATATGTATATGTGTGGCACACAGACAACAGCCCGGGCTGGCAGGGAAAAAAGCCAGAGTGGCACAGAACATGCCACACTTATTTTTATAGATTTCATTTTAACACCGAAAAAGGCAAACGCATGGAAACTTAACCGATGCCGTTCCAAGTCCTTGCCACGCCCCGCCCTCCTGGCACCCTTCTCCTTCGCTTGGCAGGCCTGAGACTACATAAAATTGGCAAGGCGTCAAAATGGGCAGGAAAGCAAGAAGGCGGCAGCGGCGGCGGCCCCGAAAAAAAAGGGTTCATTATGGCAATTTGCTTAAACTCGTGAGCTCTGCGCTGGCGGATGCTCCTCGATTCTATGGGAACTTTGCGGCCTTCTTTTTTTTTTTTGGCTGCGGGTATCTTAAAGCCCGCCATGATTTGGGGGTTAACTGTAGGAAAAAGAAAAAAGAGCGGCATCATTCGTCGGTCTGGCTTTCGTTTCACATTCGCCACACTTGGCGTGTCGGTCGCGTTCATAAAATATAATGAAAAGCAACATTTCCGGGCGTAGCATAAAATATAAGCTCGGCTAATTCCCAACTCCTGTCACCTCGAACTGAGCAAAGTTCAATGCACTCGTTGCATTTCCTTAGCGCCTTCCGCTTTCTCCGCCATGTGTGCTTAGTGTCGCCTTGCCTGGACATTAGCAAAAAGGGGGATTGGATGGCTGAACTACTTGGATTTGTATAACATGATTTCACCACTGCAGCAGGGCTGTACAAAATTTTTAATTGAGCCTAGATGGCAGCCACACAGTCAACACGCAACGCAGCGTGGTCTTGGCAAGGACTTGGGCCTCGATTGGCAATAGTAAAATATTTCAAAAGGCACTTAAACCACCGGCAAGAAAACATATTGCGGCACCCACAACAAAGTCGTTACACATGGAGAAAATAATGTTAAAAATTAACTAGGAAATTGTTAAATTAAAGCAGGTATAAGGGCACAAAAGGGACCTTGCACTGGAATTTCTAACTAGTAACCAAGCTTCATGTTGAGGTACTTGGCCTGTGGCCTTAAGCTAGTTTTTTGTTTAATTATTATGTTATTTTTTGTGATTAATTATTCAAATTAAACTTTCAAAACCTTCTTTAAGGATAGTACTTTTTAAATATTTCCAATACATATGTAAATATTAAATTAAAATTCTAATTAAGACCCAGCTGGACGTCAAGTCAATACATTTAATTATGCGCCTTCAAGGACTACACTTTATTAAATCCACATTTTTTTCCCCCTTGAATATACCTTTGCTCCGTTTAGAACTGTCGTGGCCATTTTTCCCCAGTTGTCGTCGCTGCGGCCGGAAGTCCTTGTCGCGGAAAATGGAGAGGGAAAGCCGGTTGGCGTGTTGAGTTTTCATTTTTCGTGCGTGCCTAATTATATTCGCGTGTGCATGACCAATTGCTGGCCGGCCAAAGAAAATCCTTGGGCATTGGCAGCGACTTTAAAGCCATTTAAAAGGATATTAGCGGAGGCGCATCACCGGCGTCACCACTAGGTGACAAGTGACATGTGTAGGCGTCGCCGGATCTCTGCGCCATCGGCGTGTCCTTGGGCCCGCAATGTTGACTTTATTGTCAGCAATATGATTTGTCACCTCGCACAACACGGACACGGACAAAACAGACAGCTCCTGGCGGGGAAACCCGACCGAGCGCCTGACAGATGAGTGTCTGCCGGCGGCGAGTGGAGTGGACTCCACTTGGGCGCATTCCGGCTGCCGTGGCTTTTGCGGTCTGACCCACCTCGTGATCGATTACCATTTCAGCCAGGACTCCGATTCGAGAGAAGAGTCCTTAATGGGTAATAAGTAGATTGCGTGATTGCTCCCCGAGCTCGTCGCATTTTGCAGTGATTGCTCACTTTTCGACACTTTCGATGTGGGGCCGAGGCGGGGAGATTAACTCTAGGACCTTGGACACCGGGACCTCCAGTGGGGGGCGTCCATTAATCAAGTCGGACAAGAGATGCGGCCTGTTTCTGTTCCAAAGATGGGCGTGTTCCGCTCCGGGAACGTTCGTTTGCATTTTCTATTATTATGAAGACATTTCGTGTCGATGGCAGAGCCGCGCGTATGCTCAACTTTTTGTTTATTTCTGTTATAGTTTTCCTGTTTCCCCTGTTTGCCAAGTAATTAGTGGCATAAGGCGAAAGTTTTTGAGGCAAATGTGGCGTTGGCTTTTGATTTGAAAGCAAGAATAAGAGGGAGAGGGAGAGTGCCGCTTAATTTGAATTCAAATTAAGGTCAAATGCCACACAGAAACCGAATTTATTACTCCAGTCCTGCTGCACATTTATTGTTTTCGGAAGGGATATGTGGCGCTTAATTCGATCTAAATTGTTTTATGCAAAGGTCCTTGTCTTTACCCGAAAATATATGTTAAGCAGATAGAATGCGATTGCCATGCCATTTTTCGGGGATTTTAAATTTATTGGCCCGCATTCCGGGCCCCGTAATTGTTTCACGCTTGAATTTACAATTGTTTTGGGCTCGTGTTTCTTTGGTTTGCCATAAATTTAAGGACAGCGGCAGTGGCGGGCAGCGACTGTGCCGAGTGTTTTGGCCAACTTGTTTTGCATGAAAAAGTGTCAACAACAAGCGGCGGGCCCTGCCTCCGGCTGTGACACCAAAGCTGACAACACTAATGAACGAGCGATGGGCGCACTTGCCACGCCTCACGCCTCACGCCTGCCCTTTTTGGCCGCTGCCCTCTGACCCACACGCCCCCTGAATCCGGCAAGCAACTTTATGGCATTTATTCTATGCAGTTTCCCACCTTTCCTTCCCTTGGCATCGCCTCTCCCTTTATATTTTTTAGTTTCGGTTTTGTTTTTGCCGCCCGCAACTTTGACATAATTCAGGGCAGGGCTGCCAGGCTGGCCGAAAAATATGAAAGTTTGCGGGTGTCGCTGCAATATTCGCTCCTTTCTTTTCCCTTTTCCCATTTCCCATTTCCCCTGCAGGTGCTGCTGCTGCTGTTGTTGTTCTTGCCTGCAAAAGTTGATAACGAGCAGGTGTTAAAATGTGACCAAGTGCTGGCTGGCTTTTGGCACGCCTACTCCCCTCGTATACCGCCCACCGCCCACCGGGCTACCTTGGTGATTGCAAGTTGTTGACACTTTTGCAGTTTGCGGCAACAACTCAACGCCGCTCAGCTCACATCGGCTCAAAGCGAGAGCCAAAGTTGGCTAGGTTGGCTGTGACCATGGCCAAAATGCCGCCGCAGCATTCGTCCCGCTCCCCCAGGGAAGGCTGCCAGCTCGGCCGCCACTCAATGCCGAAGCGTTGCCAGACTGGGAGGAAGTAAGCCAGGCGGATCCCAGCAGGAAATATTAAAGTGGAGCTTTTAATCCTTACTTGGCTTCAAATTAGAGAGATGTGTGACCAATATGGATTTTAGAAAGCAGGTCTTTCTCTTTCTCAATGATATTCGCCAGCAGAAAATTCTTGGAAAGGAAAGAAAGTTGTAGGGATTTTTACACCATCATTACCGGGTTTATAAGAAGTGAAAACGTTTTTTTTTTTTGTTAAAAATTACTGAAAAGAAGCTTAAATTTATCAAATTTAATGAAATTTTAGTTAAATTCTTTTAAAATTCTTTTGATCTTCACTCACTTCCAAAAGACAATTTATTTTTCAAGTGTAATATGCATATTGCGAATGCCCTTGCCCTGCTCTAGCCTCCTATTTTCCGGTCATATACAAGTTTACGATGCTGGCGTTGACTTTTTAATGAACACGGCAATTTGCCGAAAGGTGAGTCAGAACACCGACACACACACATACTAGAGAGAGGGGGCGTGGCATGGCCTGGCATTTTTGATCAGCCTCGAATATCATTTCACATATCGTTAAAATTCGTTTAGGCGCAGCATACAAATTGCTACATTTCCGCTGAACTTCAAGGCGTGTTACCCAGGACTCTCAACCTCAACCTCGAACTCGACCTTCCCGCCCCACCACTCACTCACCCACCCACCCTCTTCGGTCCACCTATCCGCTGGTGGAGTACTTTCAAAAATTTCCTGCGTGCGTCTGCGGTGGGCCTCGTGTAAATTGAATGAAATTGAAAAATTTAACGCAACAGCAATTCCATTACGTTTGCGAGGCTCATTTTCACCGAGTTTCGGCCAGGCCTTTACCTCTCTCCATCTCCCCAAACACCCAACACCCAACAGCCACTCCTGCTCCTCCTTCGTGCCACGAAATTTATTCATTACATGCAATTTTTTGCGCCGTCTTCACTTTCGTTTATCTGGGTTTCCTCAACATTTTCGAGCGCATTAGGCTTGGCAATCAGAAATCATGTGTGAAATGGGAAAAAATGTGCGAAATAAAATGAAAATCGCGGTGCTCGCAGAGCAGGAAAAACACTGGCAAAACACCATCAACTCGCTGGGTCCCAATGGCCTTCAGGCATTTGTCTTTATACGTGTGTTTTTTCAATTACAATTGGCAATTGTTGTGGTTACACCCATTGGGGCTGGTGGTGGGTGGTGGAAAAAGAAAAGCGAATCAATGTAAATAAATAAACGCTTACAAACAGAAATGCACAAATAGATTGTCATCGGTCTCATCAGAGTTCCATCAGAGATTACCGCATTAGATCCGTTTGCAAACAGAAGCGTAGCTGGAATCGGAGACGGAGACGGATTCAGATACAGATACAGACAGATGGAGATGGAGATGGGGCTGAGCTGCATATTGTATTTATGCAATCTGCATTTTATAAATATTTTTATAAGCAATCAACAATGACAGCAGTCGGAGACCGAGGACCGAGGACCAAAGACCCGGGCCAAGAGCAGGACCATCAGCCACAGCAAACATGTTGAGCATGCCAAGTGCGTTGTCTTCGCATTTCGCATTTCCCGTGTGTTATGTTAATGTTTAATATAAATGCCCGCTGTCATGTATTGGCTCCGTCTGCTCCTGGCTAAGGAGCTTTTGAAAGCCAAAGAGAAGGAAGTGCTTTGCTGCACGGCGAGAAAAGTAAATAGAGTTTAAGGGGAGACCTTACCAATAAAGAAATGCTCTTTTAATTAAATGAAACTAAGCCTTAAGGGAGAAACCCTGAATAACATTAATTATTAAACCATTCAAGTATAGATTTAAACATTTTATTCATTTGTAAAATATTAAATAATGAAGGCTACAGTTAAAGGTTGACTAAGCACTAGCATTTTCCCCTTTCACCTCTGGGAAAACTCGCTTTTCCTGAGTGCACCAGGCTCATCGTCCTGGGGATGCCTGACGCATAAGCAAATAGATATTGCAGTCATCTGACTTGACCAAATCCCATCATTTCGATGTTTATTCTGTAAGCTGCAGCAGAAAAACATTTAAATTGACGGCGGAAGCGGGGCTGCTGGAAAATCGCTGGGAGATGTCCTGGGAGCCCGTGTCCTAGGAGCTGCCCTTTCTAATATCTGGGGAACTTAAATTTTTAAAGACCGAAGAAGAACATTTACATTTTTTGTGTTTGTGCCGCCGCCGCCTGATGAGTGTGCATGTGTGTGCAATTTTGGTTAGTTGATGTCGCCAACAAACTTGCATACTAAATAAGCCGCTGGCTGCCACTATCTCTCTATCCGCATCTCTGCTCCAGCACTTTCAAACACACCACACACCCCTTTAGTTTTCCGAATTTTCCACCCGCTCACTTTTCCCCACCTTGCCCCTCCCCCGTCCACAGGCCTCATGCATTTTACATTTGCAGTCGTCAGCCGCTACTCATTTGTTTTCCTTGCGCCCAAAGGCGAACCTAGAAGAAGAAGAGCACACCACCCACGAAAACACACCGCACAGTCGCACCACAAACACACACACACGCCACACCACCACCACACTCACATGCCCATGCAATTACACAGACCACACTCGCACACAAGCACACGCATTGTTGCAATTGCACGGGAAATAGACTTTTTGAATGCGAATGCGTTGCACATGTCAGACGGAAGGCGCTTAGAAAAAAGCTGGAAAACGTGGCTAAAAAAAAAAAATATATATATATATACAAGTTGGAAAGGAAAGTGAGAGAAGAAAGACGATGAAATCCCACAGCAATACGGAGGGTTCCTTATTCGCCTGCTTTTCTTTTACTTGCAAGTACGATTTTCTTTTTTTTTATTCTTCTTGTAGGTACAAGGAAGGACAACAACTTGCTTTCTATTCCGAATGTAGTTCGGGAACAGTGGTTTGATTTACCAAAAGTAAAGCTAACAATTAGTTGATATTTTCTTATAAAAATCTTGTTCAAATTCATATAATTTATATGTTTTTGTTTAGGTTTATGTTGCTAAAACTTACATATTTTGTTAAGAAATAATTGTAAATTATAACCTTTAATATGGTAATTGTAAATATAGGATTTACAACATTTATTTACTGTATTTATTTATAAAAATTTGCCTAACATACACGAACTGCAGAGCCTAAGTATATTTTAAAAGAGTATATATAATTATAAGAACTCGTTTCACTGTTCCTCTGTTGTTGCTTTAATAATTGTTGTAGTTCCCCTTGTTGTTGTTGCCATGTTTGTGGGCCCGTCTTCATGTTTCTCCATGTTGTCAGCAGGACCAGCAGCCAGCAGCCAGCTGCCAGCTGCTGGCATCTCCTGCTGCTTCGCTCACTAAATCCGTGCTACTTAAATCGTCCCTAAAATCCTCGTGGCAATTCTTTCGCCATGGAGCACATGCAGCTTTTGTGTGCTGTATGAGAATTTAATGACATTCTTAAGTTGTCATCAGTGGCTGACTGGCTGCCTCGCTGCCGGGATGCCTGGCGCTCGGCTGGCTAAAATGCAGGGCGAGTCTAGTCGCCGGGGACAGCGATTGGGCCAACTATCTTGGCAGGCTGACTACCACTGCCTTTAGCACTGAGCTCCGACTTGGTGGCATCTTATCCTGTCGCCGTCGCGGCCTTCTGCTCCTTCATGCCGCTCCCCTACCACCCCGAATCCCAATCGCATTTCTTCCCATTGTTGGGTACTACGGTGCTTGCAGTGGTTGTAGTTGCTGGCTGGCGCTGCCGGCATGGCAGGAATATCAAATTGAGTAAGACCAACAAAATGAGTTGAATCATTAGCGTACACAACCCACACAAACGGAGTCGTTGGGCAACGAATGCAATTGTGTTCAGAATTTTAGTAAGAGTGACCAATTAAAATATTTTAAAGAAATTAGAGCCAATTAAAAAATTGTAAAGGACTAAGAAGAATTGGAAAAACTTCGAAATGTTTTACTAAAAAATATTTAACTCTCGTAGATTACTTAGTACTAATAATCATCTTGTCCTAATTCCTATGCATTAAGCATTGCAAAAAGTCTTTTCTACAAAATCTCATAGAATAATATTTTTTTTTATTTGGTTTTTCATAGTTCAAATGTGGCCTTTATTTGTCAAGAAAATTGTGCAAAGTATTTAAATTTAATTATATTTAAAATACCTTCTTAGATCTTAACTTTTTAACAACAAATTACCTTGTTTTCTTAAATAATTTCCAAGCCAAAACAATTTCCAAAGCTTTCTATACCAAATTTTACTTAGTATCAAAAAACTTTTCTCTATTAAAGTGCTATTATTTTGATCCCAGCTGTGTGTGGAAAGTAGAAAGCACCTCCTTTTCCCCGGCATCTCCCCTGCCACATCCCACATATTGCGCAATCGCTGACGTTGCCGGGAACCCCGCGGCATTCGCCGCCGCTGGATGCACTTTGGCTTTTGAGAGGATGAAGCCATATCAGCATTAGTGTCTGATGTCTCTTGTCTGCTCCCGGGGCAGCATCTTTTTGGGGACATTTCTTTGGGCCCAAGACCTCTCACAAGACAGTTCCATTTTGTGTTCCAGGTCAGGTGGTCGGTCGGGCGGGTCCAGATATGAGGCATGTGCATGACGACGACGATTGTGCAACTCTTTTTCGGTGATGGCGCCGAGTTTAATTTTCAATTTGGGGCCACAACATTTGCGCCTGCCTGCCAGTCAAATGCGAAGGACCCAATCCTATGTATACTATATATAAACTATACTCCATAGTCAGCCAGTTATTTTTGCGCTGCATGAGCAAATCTTTAGTATTTGTACAAGCGACAGCCGCAGACTGGAAAAAGCCGCCGCATTTGAATATGCAATTTGCAATTTGACTTGGCTCTGCCGCTGAAAGGAAGAAGGAGGCCAAAAACCGCGCGATCCAGCCGCCTGTCGACAGCCAGGACCTCCACCCTCAAAGCCCCGCTGCCGCGAGTTAATCTGCGAGCTTAAGAAACCCCAGACTGTAACGAGTGAATGGAGAGTCTCGAGTAACAGTAACACTATCGCTGCACTGGTGGGAAAAATAAGAAAATTCGCGATAGTTTCATATACATTTCAATATATTTATTCTTATAATTAGTTAATAATTTATATTTTTTGTTTTAAAGTAAAGTTTCGAGACTTACTTATTGCAAAAGAAAATTGTGAAAACGATTTTCTTTACAGAACGTCTACCCTTTCGGTATGTTTTTGGGTTACAACCCATAATTTCCATGCTGAAAATCCTTAGCTGACTTGAATCTAGGTTTCTCTCAGTGTAGAAGTAGCAGTGTCATATAAAAGCTGCACGCCGTACCATTTTATCACAGTGCTGGGCGCGTTTTTGTCGTTCGTCCTGCGCTGACATTTCAGCGCAAGATTTATGCACTCGGGCTGCAGTTGAAGACAGCTGTCGTTTGGCCGGCTGTCTTCTCTCGTTTTTCCCACAGCTCCTCCAGCTCCACGCCTAGCCCTAATAGCTTTTTATTCTCGTGCATGAAATATGCCCCGAAATGTGGAATAAAACAGAGCCAGAGTTCACTTCGGAATATGGAAAGTGTCAATCCCCGGATTTTATATATTTTTTTGTTGTATTTTGTGGTTGCGGCTGGTTGAGGACACCCTGGGTTTTTCCTCGCTTTCCTCGCTCTGCTCCACTTTCAAGTTCATCAATTGTCAGCCACAAGTAAATAGGATTCAAAATTGAGAAAAAAAAGGGGGGGAAACACCGCTGGAGTTTTGGCTCCACGTGGGGGAGGACAACTTGAAAGTACAACCAACTAAAGCTAAGTTCTCCTGACACACCAATGACAAGTACACCCGTATACACACACACACACAATTAGGGCTTGATAAATTGCTTTTGTATGCTGTTTCAGTCATAAGCCAACGCGGCAGCAAAATGAAACAATAAGCCACGTCCGTCAAGTCAGCTCTTGAGGTGGCTAAAAGTCGAGTCGAGTTATGAGCGGAAGTCAGGACACTGAAACACACCCTGCCTGCAGCACGCACACAAACATAGAGAACACAGACAGCACTTCGTCACACTTGCCAAGACAATGGGACTAGACAGCCAGACAGACAGACAGACAGACAGACGCTGGGAATCCAAAGGCTCCCTGGGAAGAGTTGTAAAAAGAAAACGTTGTGTTCAGGGGGAGAAAACCTAAAATTAGCATTAAGTTTACCTTACCAGAACATTTCAATTCAGTGAAAATATAAAAACAGCTCTAGATTAGCGATCCTGGGTTTAAAGTAAAGACTTAACAACTTGAAACTAAGCTTAAATATATTTTTAGTCTATGAATATATTTATGGAAACAAATGTAACAGAATTTTTGATACTGATTTCTATAGTTTTTAAATCTGAAAGCTTCTGCGTAACTGGAGTCCAGTTAAGTAAGCCACAGCTCCCTAAAGCTGTTGAAAAGGATGTACTGTGTGAACGGAAAACCCTTTTAAAGCTACTGGGTCCTAATGTGAATCTCTGGGAGCACCAATTTTGGCTAATTGAAAACGCGTGTTAACACTTGAATAGAGCCGGGTGTCGGGATATCTTCTATTAGTTCATTTTCAATGGGCTATTTAAATTTTCTCCCGAATTTCTCGCAGGCTGAAAACACCTTTGCTGTCCACGGGCTGATAACTTACTGGCTTATTTGACGCCCCCTGTTTGTGTGTGACCCTTTTTGAGGCAACTAACTGGCAATCTATTATACGTGTCCTTTGACCGTAACCAAAGGCACACACACATTTGGGAGTGTGTATGTGTATATGGTTTTTTGCCCAGCAGAATGGCCCACTGTTACCTTTCGGCCTGGCTGGCTGCCTGCCTTGTGCTGGCCTTTATTGAAAATCGTTCAATTCGGAAGGACATTTTCCCCCATTCCGCTCTTTGGTCCTGGCTAATGCACACAATTTGCTTTGTATATCCGTTTCACGGAGCTCGTCCTGAAAACATTAACAATTTCTCAATGGCAAAAGGGTTGATCCAGAGATTCTCATGTAAGAGAGAGAGAAAAAAACAACAACCTGAACAAGGCGACAATTACTTTGCGGAGCTCAACTTTAACTTTCACTCCAATCAACTGGCTGAGTGACAGCGGCAATTGTCCTGGCCGACATGGATGCGAATGAGAGAGCGCCAAGAGTCCTGTCGTCGTTGCTGCTTCCGTGTTGCGGTTTCAAGTGCCTGACTAGCTAAAGGAGGAGCAGGAGGAGCAATAACAGTAGCAGGAGCACTGCCGGCTTGGCTACTAATTATGCATGGACTGCAGGGCAACAAACCACGCTGATGTTGACACACAGCCCGAACTGGATCTGCATCTAGAGATGGAGATGGAGATGGAGATGCAGCCAAGGAGCCACTGAAGTAGCTTGCAACTGTCACACGGCGAGTGGAGATTTGTGCTCGTCCTTCAAGACACAACTGCGTGACGCAGTTGCACTCAGAAATAAATCGTTTGGAAATAAATGAAGGCTTTACTTTAATAAAAAAGGATTACTCAAGTGAGATGTAAATAAAAAAATTATAAATATCATTAACCTCTTACTATAACGTTTGCAGTGTATTCTTTTAGTCAAAAGCTTACCATTCAATTTGAATTTGTTGCTTAACTTATATAGTGCGGACTTATTGTCTTTATTAATTCAAATTTGAAGGTTAAGTTAATGTATTTTCTTTATCATTTGGTGTTGTATACATTTTGCTGTACAAAAATTGTTGTAGGTAAAGAAAACAGGCTTCAAATACAAATAATAATTAATAAACTCTTAGATTTCACATACAAATCAATTTATCTCCCAAAGAAAATACTAAAAACCCACCTTGCTTTTCTCCCAGTGCCTGCACGAGATGTACGGCGAGTGTTTTTGTGCGTTTTGTGATATTTTCTAATTTTCACAAAATAAGCAATTCTCACGTCTCTGTCCTTCTGCCTCGTTCGCGACGCGAGCAAAGCACCAGGACCCACGCCGCCGCTGGCCTGTGGTGTATCCTCCGCTGCGAATTCAATTCCAACCTGTATGTTGTTGCTGCTGTTGCTGTTGCTGTGTTTGTTGTTTAGCCAACGGGCTGCAGGTGGCAACACCAAATGCTTTGTACTTCAAAAGCAAGTCAATTTGCAACTGTAAGCGGGGGAGTATGTGTGTTTCCACCTTGGGAGCCTGCCACCTTCACCACCGATTGTCTCTGTTCTCTGCGGATTTTTACTTTTTTTATTTTGAGGAAGTAAATTTTCTTTATTTCTGCCGGCAATCGATTCAAGTTTAGTTATTTTGGTGGCTTTGATGTTCGGGGGGCAGGACCTGTTCCCGCCAGCAGCAGTTTTCCTTCGCTCACCGCATGAATAACATTTTCTTTTCGCTTTATTTACTTTGCAGGTAAGCTCCCACACTCTCCCATTCCAAGCATTTTCCCCTCTCGCTTCGCAGTAAGTATAAATTAGCAATGGCAATGTAATTATATTTTCATTAGATTAAAATATCATAAGTGCCATAAAAATTAAGTTATGCCGGGGGGAAGGCGAGCACAATGGAAATGAAATAATCAGCTTAGCTCCGATGGCGGGCAAACATAAAAGTCCGCGGAAAGTCCGACCGCACAAAAGAACGGAGTCCCGCAATCGAGGAGCCGCAAGCCAAGGAGCCAAGGAGCCGAGGAGCCATGCCACGTTGCCATGCCACCGGCCAGGACTCATTGTTTTGGCAAGACATTGGGTCCGGGCAACGCTTTGATTTCGCGCGATAATTACAACGTGCCGCTCTCCAAAGAAATCCAGTGCTGGCGTTTCGGTTCGTGCAGCTATGCCGAGGCGGCAACCCAATCCAGTGGTGCGTTCCTGGGCGTCCGACGGGGCGAGCGCCTTTATAGATTTATGGCCCAGGCGACATGTTGACATCCAGCCAGGGCCGATGTCGTGGCCAATTTCTTGAGGCGCAGCCAATTGGCAATTTCGGCCCATTGTTTCGTGGCTAGGCTGGGATTTACACAAAGCCAAGACATATTTTTAAGCGCCAAACTACATTTTCGGCAATTACTCAACTCAAACTCTTGAATTTGAGTCTTTTCAAATCGAAATCTTACCTAGTTTTCTAGTAAAAGTAAGAGTCACCATTAAAAATAGTATTTCTTTCGTTATTATTTAGTATTTGTGGTTGTAAATAATTTATTATCAAACGTTTTCACTTGTTTTAAATGCATTTTGCTTATTAAAGTGTGAGGTGCCGCATCCCTTTATTTTTCCTGTGTTCTTTTTTGTGCGAATTACCGCACGCTTCGTGGCCCAGAGCCGCTTGCCTCGGGCCCTCGCTGCGTATACGTAATTTTTATTGGACACTTCCACGCGTCGTCGTCCATCGGCCATTGCCTGTCGTCGTTCTCGGCATCGTCGTATCCTTTTGCCTTCTGCCATCCGTTTGTGTGTCAAGTCGTAAGCTTTCCGCTTTCTGCTTTTTGGCCCGCTTGCTGGGTCCTAGGCCAACACGGAGAGCTTTGCTCGGCGAAAGTGTTACCAAAACAAAAACCGATAATTGCACGGCCACCTGAAACTCCAACTATCTCTCTACTCCCCCCATTTCTCTCTCTTTCTCTCTCTCAGCTGACACGGTCCTGAAATCTCTCCACTTGGCCACCTGTGTGTGTTGCTTTGGCGGGGGGAGTGTGTGCATGGATGCTGCAATTACTGTTACTCCTCGCACTCACGCGAATGCAAACTGTAATTAATTGAGTCATTAAAAATTAACATATTTAATTATTTCATTAGCCGAAGCTTAGGGTTTATAGGAGCTTGAGGTGGGGTAAGTTAAAGGTTCTCTTTTATCTTTTCATTGCTTTAAAAGAGATTTATTAGTTCTCGAAAACCTATTTTCAAATTTATATTTAAGCTATTGCGTGCTTATGATTAATTGCCTTTGCAATATATTTAATCATAAATTAGATACCAAAGTTCAAAAGAAGAAAAGCGTTGATAACCTGAAGAAAATATAACTTGAATAAATATTTCAATTGTTAACAGATTTGTAGTGTCAGTTTAAAAGATTTCATAAAAATTATTTTACAATTTTTAATAGGTAAATAAAGCTAGTTTCGAACAAGTATTACAACCGAATTGATGTGAAATACCACGCGAGTCCTCCTCATCCTTAACAGTTTGAGAGTCACACTCTACAACGATGCCAAAATTGGCGCCAAATAATTCTCCACAAACCCGTCGATGCTCGCTCTTGCTCTCTATGCTTTCGGCCAACGAACGAGGCAAGCCGATGTCTGAACGAAGGCCCGCTCGTAGCCGAGTCCTTTGGGCCAGCTTCGTGGCCTGCAAAGGACCCGAGGACTGGGCACTTTAGCGGGCCAAACAGTTTGCGACTGAGACTCGTGACGAACGGACGCGCGGCCAATGGCAAGCGGGCAACGCGACTCTCAAGCCAGCGATTCAATCGGACCGCTTTTGGGGGCTCCAGTTCGATGCGATTCGAGCGGAAGAAAAATACGAGTGCCGACGAAGAGGCCAATGTGCGTGCCGCGAGGATCGTCTTAGCTGGGAAGTCGCCATCGCCATCGCAATTCGAAGAAACGCGACTTAGTGTAGCCCCGAGGCAAGCAGGCTGTAAATCATTAAGTGTCAGCAAACCAACAGAAAACCAGTCGAGTGTGCTTTCTTCGTCCGAGATTTGTGCGCCACTGCATACACTACAGTTTACCATATATATATGGGGCATGGTATATAATTTAATTTGGCAAATGTGTTGGAAAATTGTATGGCTCGGCGAAAAGGGAAAGCAAATGGAAAATGGAAAACTCCGAGTCGAAGCGGCAGCTGCCACTGCCTCACGGCTTACTGCCTGCTGCCTGCTGATTGCTGCTTATGCTGGTAATGGGTTAATGCGGTTGAGCACTCGCATGCCCCAGCCTCAGTCCACGATCCTTAACCCCCTTAACCCCCGAATAAGCAAATATTTCATGTTATTTACCTAGGTGCGCCACTTTCGTTAATTGTATGCAAAAAAGTTGCCAACTGAGACGGGGTAACGGGTAGCCGGCGTGTACTGAGTGTGTGTGCTGTGTGAGTGAAGTTTTTGGCTCAGCTTTATTCGCTACAACAACTTTCGGGTGGCTGGTTCAATTACAACCCCATGCCCCATCGCCTGCCGCACTATTTCCGCTCTAAAATTTGAGCCAACTTGCCGGGCTGCCAGCTGTGCCTTCGCCGGGGTTTTAGCTCCTAGCTCCTGGTGCCTGGTTGCTACTTGCTGGTTCCAACCTGCGACGTTCACTTAGTAAATAAATTGGCAATCGCATTTAATGTGAGTTTATGTGCGTCGCTGCCTTGGCTCTGCTCGGCTCGGCTCGGTGCGGTGCCTCTATATTCAGTAGTTATTTTTTTGCCTTTCTTGGCTCGTGCTCATGTGCAAATCGTAAATTCACGTTAATGCCGAAATTTCACGTGATAATGACGTGATTACCTGGCACACAGGCAAGGGCATAGGCATAGACCCCGAAAATGTTGCGATCCTTGCACCTGCCTCGATGTCGTCCTTGTCGCCTGCTTATCCAGGCCTATGCTATCCCATCGTGTATCCTGGTCTGCCACAACTTGGGAGCATAAACTACAGCTAAATACGTAACGTCGAAATGGGAGACACACCCGCCCCCGGGGGCAACTCGAGCGCTCAACTGAAAAATGAGTGCCCTAAAATAGTTGCAATGCATTCAACTGAAGGGAGGTGTGTGGCAGTTAGTCCTGGTGAGGAATTTCTGGTTAGGCCCAAGCGTAAAATTGTTGGCGTACTTTCCAAGTGCTGTTCAATGAGTTGGAGTTCAAATTGCTGCAATTGTTCGTGGCGGCCACCCGTACGCCTCCGTTCGCATTCGCATTTCCAGGATCCGAATTCAACGGGCCTTTAAAGAGTTGAGAAAGAGTCCGAAAGATCCCTGCAATCGCGTAATTTGGCCGTATTCTTTGCGTTTTATTTGCAACTTTTTAATTACTTTTGAGCAGCGATTTGAACTTTGCGCCTGTCGCCCGTTTACACTCTAATTACGCGGCCCATTCACGGGCCCCGTTTTGTTTTTTTCTCTCTTTATTTATTTTTTGTTTAGCCCGCTTTCCTTTCGCATTGCTTATCGGGCCAAGAGGAAGACAAGAAGGAGACACAAAAGTTCCCTCTTGGCTTTTAAATGCAGCTGTCCGAAGTTCGCGGCGTTTCTTTAAACGTTCGCTGGCATTTCCGTTTCCGTTAAATCGCTCCTAAGCCAGTTTGTTAGTCTTACCTTGACATTTTATGCAGTTTTCCCGGTGTTATATGCGTTTTTCTCCTGCTGCCTTTTGTGTGCTTTGTTTTGCTTGTAACCTGTGCGCAATTTTTTTCAAGCTACACGGACAGAAAAAGTTGTATTTCTTTAGTCTTCTAAAAGTTTGTGCAAAGGGAATTAAATTTTTGGTATATTAATTGAAAGCTTTTTGGTTTCAATGAAATATTTATTCCAGTTTAGAGTCTTCTATGTGAAATTGGAAGGTATACTTGGGACCTAATTACCGAATTAAATTCCTTTTATTTGTAATTTATTTTCTGTGTGCACTCCTGCCAAGCAGCAGCTGCTTGTGCAACAACTTTAACAATATTTGTTTTGCTGCAACACTCCACCACCTTCGCAGCGGCGAAGCGATGCGATGCGATCCACCGCCGCCTTTGTTCGTCGCCGTCGTCCTTTCACTTTGAGTGTTCCCCCGCTGTCCGCACCCGAATCATGAATCATTTCCAGCGCTGCACCCACTTGCACCTTCCTGCCTTTCGGCCACATCTAAGTGTTGTTTAATGCAGCTTTTCAACTCATTCGCTTTGACACACACGGTGTGCTGTGCCCTCTACAATTCCGGTTTCTACTTTCCACTTTCAACTCGCTTCTTTCTATTTTGTATTTGACTTTACCACTCGCCGCCTTTGCCCCCGCATGTGTAGCATCAGATTTTTGCTTATGCAAATGTGTCGGTGGCAGGAAAGGGATTTAGCATTGGCTGTGGCCAGCTCGTCCTCCATCGAAATGTTTACGGTTTCTATTTGAGGCGGCGGACTGATGTCACTACGTAGTCGTCGTTGTAGTCGTTGCCGATGGCCAGTTTAAATAATTGCCACCTTAATAAATTATTAAATCAACAACAATTACTCACCGGCCAGGCAAAGGGAATCAATCAATGGGCTTTTTTGTGCGGGCGGAAAGAGTCAAAAATCGGGGGGTGAAATGAAGGGGAATGAAGTGAATTCATAAGCCGACAAAATGCCAGCCATCCCATGGCGTTGCCCTGCACGAGGTGTATTATAACGAGTTTCATGACAGCAATTATGCGAGGTCGGGCCCGCACACACACGTGCGACTTATTAATACGTATACGCAGCGTTGCCGGGGCGGGCTAATGTGTAGTTTGGGCGGTGCTTTCGAGGGCTTTGTAATCGATATTACAATGGCATTGTGTGTTAGGCCCGCGTCGATATGCTGGCGGGACGCATTTTCTGCCCCGTTTTTATCGCTCCCTGCATCGCTTACAATGGAGCTGGGAATATAAGTATGTACAATCGAGAGGGCCGTGTTTGCCCGGGGGAGTTGACAATGCATGTTTAATGTACTTTGCCTGTAATTTGTAATTAATATAACATGAGTTGCAGAGTGCCGCCTCCAAGTCCGCCCTGAGATTTTGCCATATGCCGCCGTTGCAATCGGCTTTGCGCCCACATGCAATCCTCGATTGCCCATCGTTGCCTACTTTCCTGCGTCCGCCCCACTACTTTCAGCCTGGTTTTCAGTTTGACTTTCAGTTCGATTCGATTCGATGCCGTGTTATATGTCGGCAGTTTGCCATATGCCAGATGCCTGACAGGCAGGATCACCAGCCAGCTGCTGTTTGGTACACTTTATGTCATTTTTTGATTTATGTGTGATTAGTGCTGGCCGTCCTTCGGCTGAGTATGTCAGTTTGCCAGCCGAGGAGCTGAAAATACGGCAAGTCAGATTTTCCATTTGTCTGGCTGGCGCTCTTGTCAGTTGTCATTTCCTATGAATACATTACGATACTCGAAGCTGAAGGCTGCCCGTCCGATTCCAGCCACTTTCAACGGCTTTCAGTTGACTCTGGGTGCAGTCAGCCCTTGTATTACACGCCTCGATGTTTTTGTAAAATGTGCAAATGAAGTCGCAATAAGACACACATGTGTGTTTGTGCGAGGGTGAAAAAGAGAGAGATTTGAACAATATAAACAATGACAGGCCATAAAATATGCAAGCACCCTAAATACCAGCAGGGCCCGAGGTGGTTTTCTCATTCAGTTTTTCCTTCGACTTGGCGCCGTGTGTGTTGTTTGCTCGCCTGATTCCCGGGCTTGTTGATGTAAATGTCAGAATAAATAATAAATACCGATTTCACCTTAAATTCCATAACGACCCGCCGTCGCTTTTGTCTGACTTTAACGAGGCTTTAATATCAGAGATTATGGTTTTAATCCTCTTTTAATTACAGACAAAGTTACTGCCTCCGCTGTGCCGATGCCGTGTGGCTCGGTCGATTATAATTAAAGTATCAAATGTGTTAATTGATTATGCAATTAGCGGCCCGGTCGTGTTAGTTAATTAAACGTCGATGAATATATTTATGGTATTTATGTATATATATGTATATCCATCCAATGGGTTCCGATCACAATTATCGAGCATGAGAGGGATTGGTGGTATATTAAATTACGGAGCCCGCAATTGGAAAGCACTTGAACTATTAGTTTATTTGCCGTAAGCATTCATTCAGCCCCATTCAGATGGGGCAACTTCTCCGTCCCCGTGGTCCTTGTCCCGTGTCCGTTTGCTTCCTGCTGTTTCTTCCATTCCTTTTCCAGCTCTGCTCCTCCGCTGTGCTCTCATTTATTCATACGTGCGCTTATTGCAATGTTCATGGCTTCATATTCATTATGGCAATGGAGCAATGTGCGTTCGGTTCTCCAGACAAGAGCTCAATATATAACTGTGTGTGTGTCCGATTCGTTCGATAATCCAATAAATATTTATGAAGCACTTTATTGGAACAACACTGAATTACTTTATGGCAGATGTATGGATGTATGTATGCATGCCGCTTCCATACGTGTCTGCTGCTGCCGTATGCAGCACATCCTGAATCCGGGATCCTGCCTCCTGAAGCCTTGAAACCAAACCGAAAAAAAAACCAAACTAACAACCAAGCAAGCGACTGGCGGCAGCAAGAAAAACACTCTGGGTGAAACAAAAAAGGAACTATATTTCGCATTTGGTGAAGTGCTGCGCGCACTCCGCCAGCACGCCATATCGCTCATACGCACCATGGTACACGCTTTGATGCGGTCACTTTGGCCGAAGCAGACGACTTGCCCGGGGCTGGCTTGTTGGTATTTTGGTTTTTAATATTTTTAAGAGCCCTGTCTGCTGTGAGCGTGTGAGCTCAAGTGCCTGCCAGCACTAATTGCTTGCTGTTCCGGGCCTCTCCGGCGTGTGTGCGAGTGTGCGTGTGTGGGCCGGACTCATGTTTAAATTATAGACTGTCGACTCGAGCGATTTGGACGTAAACTGCTGCAGTTTGTTGACCCAATTAACTGTCAAAGGTTAAGCGCCTGGGCCAAGACAGGCCACAGGCCATATCTATGCACAGTTTGCATTGTTAATTTTCCACCAGAGGCGTGATTGTGCCGAAATGACGTGTGCTTTACGGCTCCATAAGCCCAGCGCTATATGGTATGTCCTAGCTGAAAGCTTTGAGCTCCTAACTCGCTGATAATTAAATTTGAATTCATAAGCTATGCAAATTAATTTAAATCGCTCTATATTTGACCGAGAACAAACGCAAAGCCAGCCAGGTCGATGGCGGAAAATATTTAAAAATATATCCGTTGCAGAGATAAAAATATATATTATTTTCACAACTAACAGTTGAAATCTTAACTTAACTTAAACTAAACCTAACTTATTCAATATTTAATATTTATAATGCAAACTACTGTAAATAAATCTGTTTAGCTTTCGCTTTTTCAAATAATATACGAGTCCCTGCACGTTAGATAAATATTGATTGCCTTTGTTTGGCTTTCTAAAAGTTAATTAAGCATATTGCCGCGTCTTTAATAAGAGAAGCTAATTCTATTATAATTACCGCAGCTGTGAGTGATTTTTACGTATTTTTTTATTCCTCTTGACACCGCTGAATAAATTTAAATACAAACCCTGGTGAATGCACAAATGAATACGTGGAAATCAATGCAAGTGCAAACAACACGACAATGACAAACAACAATGGCAGCGGCAAATATGAGTGATGTGATGGGGGCACGACAGGGGGTGTTGGATGGGTGCTGCTGCTGCCGCCACACACCCTTGGCAGCGAGTTTAAAATTATTGACAAAATTTTCGGGCAAACATACCGCAAAAAAAAAAGCCAGTACAAGAGCAAACTATGGAAACAATGCATAACTGGGTCAGTTTGACATGTCGTTGTCGCAGCAAGCCCTGACGGCAGCCAGAGCCTTTCTCCCTCACTCTCTCTCTCTCTCTCTCTTTCTCTCTTTCTTGCCTTGTCCCTCTTTCACTTCTTGGCCATCTCTTTTCCGCTCCTTTCTGCAATATTATTTGGCAAAAGCATGTGGAGCGGCGTTCGGAATGGGGACGAATGTCAATGCATAAAATTCATTCAATGACTTTTGCAGCTATTTTTTATACCCTGCTGGCGGGGGGTATGGGGGCGTGGCAGGTCCTGGAAGGGCAGACAAATAAATTGCAAGACATGCAATAAGACGAGGACGAGCCAAATGTGTGTCTAAGTGTGTGTTGGTCTGGCTTGTCTGGCTGGTCTCCGGGTCTCCGACTCCGCTTCTTCTTGTATGCAAATAAAATTGTACACGAAATTGACTTTATGCAGGGGCCCGTATGTGTGTGTGCGTGTGTACATAAGGGTGGGCCATTCTTTTGTGTGAAATTCCAAAGGACACCTTGAATCAATTACCATTAAAATGTACAGCAAATATTGGTTTAAGTTCTGGAGAAAATAATTGAAAGTTGCCTAGAAGTTTTTTTAAATATTCGTATAACTCATGATTAAATTATGCCTAATTAGGAAAGACATTAAATTTTATACATACATAATTATAATCTCAACGAAAGTAACAAATTTTGAAAGTAGCACTTAATAAAACCACCCAAAACTTAATCAGGATGGAGGTTCACCTTCGAAAGGCAAAGGTGCAAGCTGGCCAGTGTGTGCGTCCTGTGAAACCCTAGTGCCAGACATGACTTTGACTAACGTTGCAGCTGCATGTAAATGGCATCATGCCGCACGCCGCACGCCGCACGCCAATCGCAATCCCAACCCGAAACCCAAACCCAGGCCACACCAGAGCACACTACACGTTTCCCCGTAATCATCCATTATCCTAATGCCAGGTCCTGGCCCAGGTCCCTCGAGTCGCCTGACCATGTGTATGTGTAGCACTGGTCGATTGGATTACGCCTTTACTCGGCGTACACTGCTCGACTTTTAGTGGCCTTCGCAGCGACATTTATTAATGATGCGGCCTGGCATTTTATTTTGGCCCACTTCCGGGCCCAAACGATTTGGGTAATCGCTGGCCGCAATCGTTTTAATTGGCCCAAGGAGCAGCAATCGATATTAGAAAAACTGTAAAATTGGAAGGGACAAAGGACCCTTCAGTTCCCCCCTTTGTGCGTCACTGTAGTGGATCCCCCCCATTCACTACGTGTAATTTGAATGTTTGATTCAATTTTCTAGCCCAGATATATTCGTGTACCTGCGGCGACATCTGCTGCGATTCTCAGACAGACTAACACACACGCCGGACGGGTCGTGAAATCAATACTCATAAATTAAAGTCATAAAATGGCAACATACAGTAAATATAAATAGAAGCCAGACACGAATTTTCAAGTGCCGCCGTCAGGCTGCCAGGTGAAATCAATCGATTACCGCATGGCTGGCATTTTACGGTTGAACTTTGGAAAAGGATATGGCCGGAAAGGACAAAGTTTAAAGCCCCAGTAGCTAATCAGGTCTGGCCGAAAAGCTTCTGAATCAATTGCCAAAGCGAGTTCAACGTCTGTCCTGTAATTAGCGAGTGTGTGTGCGAGTTCGGGAAATCAGGAGTACAGGGACAGGTGAGCACTTGACAGCATCCGCAGTAGACGCGACCTCCAAGCCCATTTAAACTTTCACAAACAATAAAAATCGCCCTGCATAATACATGAGGTCGTGTTACGACCCCGTGAAAGACAGACAGTCAGTCAGTCAGACAGACAGGCGAAATAAGATGGCGGGACTTGTGGCTGATTTCCGAGCAGCAAACTAAAAGGGGGGAAAACAAGTTTAGCATTTGAAGCGGCAAACATTTGCGGACTCATTACGAAACTGATTGTTTACCACCGACTGCCCCAACTTTCGTCCCATTAAAATTTCATTACAGTTCCGCTTTGGCCTGTAATTATGAATAGAGTTCGAGTTAGGTTCAGTTCAGTTGACCATCACAGATTTATAAACTTTTCCCTTTAAGGCAGGACTTACAGAAAATTAAATGTATATATTTGCATGTAGAAACACTGTATGAGATGTGTTTTTTAAGCTGCATCTTCTTGGATAGTTCAGGAAGCGTTGGAAATATCATAGCGAACAAATCTGATGGCACTCTTGTACATCTGTATTTTGAGATTTTGAATGCGAATGAGACAATCGTAGGTTTCGTCTGCATTCCCATAAACCTGGCGGAATGCAGTCTGGTACTCCCGAATTTTGTTCTGATCGAGAAGGTCGTCGACGGTGCCATCGGCTTCTCTATACGAACTCAGTATCTCAAGGTACTGCCGTTCAATGACTTGAAATTCGCGCACTGTGTTTTGAGCGTTCTCCCTGAGGCAGGTCACCATCGTAAGTCGTTTGTTCATTTCATCGTCCATATCATTAGAATTGACGGCCATCGTTGCTTAAATGATTTCAAAATGATGTAAGCCGAGCGATAGGTAAATTTAAAATGACATTTATTGCCAAGACCTGCTTGGTTGCAAAAGAATTTCTATTTATTATTAAGTTATATTATACCTTTGACTGCTCTTTAAAATTTTATCCTGGAAAGCTGCTGTACAATTAACTTTGCCAGCTGCAATTGCATTTGTCATGCACAGAAAACACCCCCGAAGACAACAACTGTCACTCGACACTGCAGAATGCAGCCTGGTTGGCAAGGTGCAGCCGCATAAGGACAGGCTCTCGCAGGATCTGAGAGTATCAAGTTGTTATGTTGCACATAATTATATCAGAGCCGCGAAAGTTTCCCCGGCAATTTCGTCGACTGCCAGTCAGTCAGTCAGTCTAAGGAGGCGATGGAGTAACTTTTATGAGATGCTGACACCGACAGGCGGCTAATTAGATATTCTATCGTCCTATTTAATGCACTTGTCGTGGCCCTGCATTCTTGGCATTCTTTGCCCCACTCTCTGTTGCGTGCCGAGAGAGCTTAGGAATTCCAATTTAAATCGAATTTTCGGCTTGGCATGTGAAGGGCATGTGGCAGCATTCTCTCTATTTTCCGGGCCAAAGCCTGGCCAAGTGTGTCAATGCAGTGACTCACAGAGCTTGACATACAAATTTGTGGTACATTTATTGGCTTGTTTGGTCAGCCCAGTCCACACACACAAACACACACAGAAGGGCAAAAGATATTTAAATGTTAAGCTCGCTCAAAGTCGGGGCCATTGACACAGATATTTGCACAGCTGGTGAGCTGAGACCGGACTTTTGGTTCCGCCTCTGGAGCCAACTCCTGCGGTCGTATTTCTGCACGGAGAGGAAATGAGGGGACTAAATTCTAGTTGTAGAGAAGTTTAATAGCCAACTAAGTACTAAATTTACACACTTTTGCCACCTTTGAACAGATAACTGCAGATCTAGATCCTTATTTCCCAGTGTATGCCTTTATTTCCTGTATTTATTACACATTACCAGCCCAATTGCTGGGCACAGCTGGCCGGGCCAGGTCTTGGCCCCGAAACGATATCTTATGCAAAAAGTTGGAAACTTTAAATAAATAAACTTTGAGGCGGAGGCTGGCCCGGCACACACGTAACAATTTGCGAGGTAAACATGGCTTTATTTTAGTTTCAATTTTCGCTTCGTTATTTTTGCGAACACACACAAAGGGCGGCTGTTTGTTTTTAGATTGCTGCAGCGCGTTGCATGTTGTCTTTGCCGCGCCGTCGTCGTAGTCGTCGTCGTCTTTTTGCCGCCATTTTACGCTCGTTATGGCAACACTTTGGCTCAAAAGCAAACGCCTGACGATGGCGAACACATCTCAAACTCAAACGGCGCGGCGGCCGCGTTTGCACAGGGAAAAAGGGGGGCGAAGAAGCATCTCCTCCTGCGGGCTGGCTGCAAAAAATCATTTCAAGCAGAAACAACAAGGGAAATGCGGAAAACGCTGTCGCGCCCTATCCATCCCTTCCCCTCACCATTTCCCTTGTCATTTGCCTTGCCTCACCGTTTGTCGTCTGTGTTTGCCTGCATTCGCTTCGTTGACTGGCAACTTTCGTCGCCTCGTCCTTGGTCCTTCAGGCGCCTGCGACCTGTCCCCCAAAGCCACCTTCTCCCACATGATTGACTGCAGTGCGATGTGTCTCTTTTAGAGGCGAGAAAATATGATCTAAGCCACTGATTCATATTCCTGAATACACCTAAAAATGCATTTGATGCTTTTTTTACTAAAGAGTGTTTGGCCTCTGATTTCAGTAAAAGATTTATATTTAACAATAGAATATAGAGTTAAGATATCCCTGGATTTCTAATTTGTATTCTCTTCAATTGTAATAAATATATTTATATTTTCCGAGTCTTGGGTTGCAAAACCTTCTTGTTTTTCTCCTGTATTGTTGACTCACAACTCGTCTCTGGTAATCATTTTTCCAGTGCGAAGAGATGCGTGTTGCATTTGCTTTTTTTTTAAGCCTGCAGTGTGTCTCCTGTCGCCGGGACTTGTTACATGATTGCGCACTCTTCCTGTGCCTGTGTGTTTGCCTTTTCCATATTGCCAGCGCCATCCTTGCTGCATTAGCACTCGAGTGTTTGCATTTCCTTTGAGCGCCAAATCGCAGCAAATTATATTTTTATTGATTCGGCAAACATTTGAGCGAGATTTGCGCGATAAAGGCGCTGCGAGAGTGGCAAAGTGAATTAATTTTCTCGCTTGGGACTTTGCCTTTGGCTGTGCATACTGCATATTGCGCATACGCCACCGACATGCTGGATTTAGATAGCGGTAGCGCACAGGAACCGCAGCGAGAAAAAGCAAAAAAAATAGAAAGGAACAACAAGTCAAGAACCGGCGGTAGCAACAACTTTTCGCATTTACCAAAAAACTTTTCAGCATTTTCTTGTTCCCTCTTCGCTTTGCTACATGGCCATAGACCCACTGAGCAAATTGTAAATGAAAAAGTTTTTATGTTATTCAGTGTTTTCAGTGGGCGGAACCACTGTCTAGGCCCCGCGCTCTCCCTCTTCTCCTTCCCCTCGTCAGCTGTCTCTCCTGCTGCTGTTGTTGTTGGCGGCGTCGTTATTGCTGCATTATGTCTATTGTTGTATATATACATTTCTGTCGAAAGTAATTGTAAATGCTGTTCATAGTTTGACTGTCGACGACGTGATGTCCCCACCCCCCTGTGGCACTCAATTCGAGAGTTTTCCATTGCCCAGCTTTCCCAAGGACTTATTTTAAAGTCAATATTATGGCGCTGGCTGAAGTGTATAGCTTAAATTCCAGAATTCATTTCAAGGCAAACAAAGTGTGGCGGCAAAGGGAATAAAACAGAATAGAGCGAACAATAAAATATGGTAATGCACTCGGCTCAAAGAAAGTGTGAAACTGGAAAACAAAGTGAAGTAATGCAACCGAGTGCTCAAAACGTAATTTAAGTGACAGTAAATAGAGCAAATCGACATTAAGCAACGTTTGAAGTGGCGCCCGGCGAGGATACGGCCGCGACATGACCCGCTTTCGCATAAAAAACCTGAAAATCCTCTCCTGCTGCCTCAGCCTGTGGGTGGTGCTCTTTGGCGGAGCCCTGCACCTGGCCCAGGGCAGCGAGTTCCCCGAGCGCGAGTGCTGCGACCTGACCACCACCTCCACGGTGGGCCCGCTGCCCATGCCGCCCGCCGCGCTGCCCACCGACAAGTCGCTCTCCTCGGCCACCACGGCCCTGGAGACGGATCTGGCCATAGGACGATCGGGTAAGTTATCATCATAAATAACGCCATAAGCTATGAAAGCAGATTTACATGTGTAATAATTAAGCACTAGAATTGCGTTATTTTGGTTGAAAAATGATGCAGAATGAAGAAACCAAATTTGATCAGTTATTAATGAGGTGTGAATAGTAAATAATGCTATTAACTAGTAGCCTTTGTTGGCGGAATAAATTAAAATTTTGTAAAGGGATGGCTTTTCCGAATGGTGGGGCAATGTTTATTGGAATGAATAAGAGGATAACATTAAGAACTTAAATTAATTCTGATAGAACCAAAACTTGGCGTGCTCTCCGTTCGTGCCTTTCGATCTCTTCTCTTCTTCATATGTATCTATCGGTATCGATAGGATACCGAGTAACTATCGCTTATATGATATTGGTTCCTGCTTAGATATTCCTGGACAAGAACCCGCTCGTTACAATATGTTATTTAAGTTCGTATATGTATATCGATATATATCGTTGCGTGAAATTTATACATTTCAGACAAGCAGGCTTTGGATTGTTAAGCAAATCCTTATATAAAACCGACTTCATATCGAGTGAACAAGTAACTGTCTCTGCTGCTAATTTCCATTATTTATCAAAATGAGTGACGAAAATAATAACCCATCTGCAAAGAGAAGGAAGTTAATGATGGAGTGCGACTATGAAAACATTCAGAACGTCTTTAATGAGATCTTGGCCACCGTTGCACAGCTTCGCGAAAATCTCAACCGGGAGATCGAAAACAGAGCTGTTATCCGGGAAAGGGTGGATACTTCCAGCGAGGACATCTCTGACACTAAAGGCACCGACAAGGAGGTTCAACCAAGGAACAACGATCAATGAACAACAAGAAAATGGAGAATTGCAAGGAAACTACAATAAATAACTGAGCAACTTTTGTATAAATTGTTCTTGGGGGGCAGTATCGAAAAAAGATGAGCAGTTTGGATATAGCCCAAAGAGTATTGTTCATGTAAAGATTTAAAATAACTTCTGGCTACCCTTAGATTTCTTTACTTACCACAAGAGACTAATATATGTATTGTTCACTTAAAGTTTGTTAGGTAGAAGCATAACCTCGATTTTTGCCCGTGTAAAGCACACGGTTGAGTGTGGTTAGTGGCCGATTGCCTATTCATAGAGCCACTAAAAATGGCCATGTCTAATTGCCAAGCGATATTTAATGGCTCAATGAGCAGCAGGGCACCACCCGAGGGCTGGCCAGATAGTGGAGGACGACATCATCATCATCATCATCATCACTTCCGCTCCAATTAACACGATGACCTTTCGCCAGCCATCGATGCAGTTCCCCCGGGGGGGCGCCATCATGGGGTTAACTATTTGCCAGTTGTCCTGGCATGGAGGAGTGGGAGCCATTTGAAATTCAAAGCAAACGTCAGCTGTAAAACAATTTATATTCACTTTGAATTGAGGTTTTGTTTCGCATTTTATTGTGTGACCAGACAGACAGACAGACAGACAGACAGCAGCGGGGATAAAGTAAGGTATGTGTGCTGGTGTCTCGGTTTCTTGCTGCGAAACTTGACTCGTATTAAATGTTTGCCGAGCATCGCTACGTGCCGTAAACAGGGGCAACAACAATTGGCTCTCCGGCATACTAAGTGAATATAGCACTCGATTCCCCAGCAGCACAGCAACTTATAGAATATTTCTCGGGCTGTGAGCTGCATGTGCAAAATGCATTCGCAACTGTAGAGTTTTTGCTGCCTGCTGGCATCTGTTTCTGGCTTATATGTTACATGCAAAATTGTCAAAGCCAAATTAAAATACCGACAAAAAACAAGGAATTGATTAAATAATATCACTGACTCTGAGCAGCCATTAAAATGTATATTTTTTTTCCTGTACTTCCTCAACCGAATTGACTGCATTGTAGGCAACTTTTTTGCTGGCCAATAAATACAAGGTTTCCCCATCTTCAAATGTCAAATTAGGCACAAATTAAAAATGTCAGTTGGAAAAGTTGAAGGCTCCACTTCACAGAAACTTCTCCGCCTCTCTCCAACTTTCGCGATTGGTTCGAGGAACTGGCCACAGAGTGCATTAGCCCCACAACTGCAGCACGGTGGACTGAGTCGGGTTCAATACACGCACTTAATGGCAGCGCTCCTGTCTCCGTAATTGAGTTTATTAAATAATCACAAATATCGATTGGCTGCAATTCAAACGGATTGGCTAGCCACTTCAAAGGGTTGCGGCAGTTGTGTATGAACAGGGCCAATTGCCCGGCACAAATGCAGAAAGCTAAAAAAAAAAGTTGATTATGCAACAAACTTGATTGACGAATGAACTGACGGACTGTCAGACAGAGACACACACACACACTCACGTGCACAGGTTGGCAGGACAAATTAGTCATTAAAGGATATGCTCTCAATATGCCAGACGCATTGATTGAAACGCAGGCCAGTAAGAAAGCTCAGGGAACACACAACGAAATTGGGCATTATTCTTGATTTTTAAGGATTTATTTTTAACATATAATAATTAATAGAATTTAAGTTACTAGGATGTAAAAATATCAAGAAGCAATGTAGGTTTTCACTTGATTAGCCTTTCTGTCTGATATAAGAAAACCAATATTATCTTTTCAACTCCAGAATTTCTTCTAAAACAACTTCTTCCTGTGCATTTCACAGGGCGAAAGACGAAGAAAATTACAGAAAAGGACATAGTCCTTACTGCAATGGGTTTGACGTTGAGGGACATAAAAATTTCCGTTCTATGTAAGCTGCTTGCCTATTTTTTTTTCTTCCTCCACACAGCTCCTAACAATGTTCCTTGGACACATGGGCGTTCGAGGGGTCTGTGTAGGTGAAACGTGTGGAACATCTTGCAGTTTATGTATATAGCCTTTAGATTGAGTTTGCACGAATGTACACAAGTTGTTCGAATTCACATTTGAATGGGGAATTTCTTTTAGTGGCCAACACGAGGACGGATGTGCCTCCTTGAGTTGTGGATTCCCGTCTGAGCGGCTGTGTGTCCATCTGTCTGCCTGCCTGTCGTTGGGCTTAGCCATGACATAAGATTTTAATCAGCATAAAATTTTCGTTATTCCTTCGATTGCCTTTCCCCTTCCTTTTGATCGGAGAGAACGAGAGTTGGTCAATGGAAAATGTAATTTCATATTTAACATTCGCCTTGGCCTTTGCCTATTTGCATACGATTTTTCCCATTTAGGTAAAAGTTGGTTTATTTTCATAGAAAATTGGGAATTTAAGGGACATTTTGTAGTAGTTCAAGTGGACGTTAGAGAAGATCTAGAGTTTATTTATATACAATAAACTCAAAGTAAATGTTATGTTAGCAAAATCCTTAAAGACAATTAACTTTTATTTAGTATATAGTAAATAAAGTTTATTATTTGACTTCAATTTAAACTCACATTCAGTTTAAAGCTGACTAAAACTTGGCCTTAAAGTGCTAAAGCATTGTCTTGCCTTTAATATTGTTGCAACCGCATTTGCTCGCTAACACGCTTACCCTTAAATCGCATCAATTTTAAACGCAACAGACACTTCACTTCGCACACCGACACGGACACTGATACCAACAAACACACACACACACCGACACCATGCACGGGCACTAGCACTCGTAAGTTATTGCACCTTAATTATATTGCAACACCCCGGACTCGAAACCCTTCCCCATCGCCGCCCTCCGAACCGAACTCGCCCGATGCGATGCTCGACCCATTCCGACCCAATTCGAGGCACACAACGCAGGTGGCCAGGTGCCTGAAGGTCCATGTAACACAATGTTTTATGTACTGCCCGTGTGTGTGTGTGTGCGCGAGTGTGTCTTTGCCCGCTCGCGTATGTGCGTGAATTAGTTATGAAGCCAAAGTCAAAGTGGGTCAGCGGCAGTACCTCTTTTCCCGCTGCAACGGCCAGCAATGCGATTCCGCCTCCAGTTTCATTTTCAGTTTCAGTTCCAGTTCGAGTTTGAGTTCGAGCTTGAGCTGGATCCGAGTGTGGCCATATTTTTAGAGCGCCGCCAATGCCGATTTAATGTTATTGCGTATACGTGCCGTTGGCCAGCATTATCAATAGTGCACAGAGAAAAAGACATAACAATATCTAGAGTCTCTGCTATGCGGTTTCCTTGAACTTTGAATATAAATATGAGCTGCATACAAATCAAAATAATCGTTTAACATTTTAAGATCAATTTGAATGTCAAGATAACACAAGAATATGATAAATCGAAAAGAAATATGTAATACATTACATTTGAATACCGATGTTCAAGTTCTAAGAGAACTTTATTAAAGATCACATTCAATATTAATATTTCATTGCTGCTTTTCTGGCTCTCATAAAATACCAATACAGACGATCAATGGCCAGACCTTGCATTCTCGCAGTGCTGTGCACCATTGCGTATTTACAGCAGTTAAAATTGTAATTAAATTCAACGCCCGCACATGTGTAATGCAAATTATGTATGCGTGTCACAGCCGGCGTGCCACAATAAAATGCAACACGAGGAGAGGCAACAACTGCAGCAGGAGCAGTGAACATACATTTCAATTTGTAGGACACTCGACCAAAAAAAAACAAAAAAAAAAGAAAACACAGAACAGAACCCTAGAGGAACAAGCTCTCGGCACTTAACCTTCTGCTCGAAGCAGACCGACTTGAGTTGGCAATGGTGCTGGCATCCCGCTGCCCCGAGTACGACCTTCATCAAATCAACGAAAGGTAGCTGCTTTTGCTTTCTGCTGCTTCTGCTGTTTGCCAGTCAAATTAAAAATTCAGCAGAAGACTGAGGCCGGCGACGACGACGACGACGACCTCAGTGCGATGGCAAAGGTTGTTCGCGGCTGCTGGTCGGTCTCGACCTGTCTCGATTTCACTTGAAATGGTAAAAAATTCGTTGCCCACAGTCGGAGGACTCCAAGGGCGAAAGCAGCGAAAGGCAAAGCACACGGGGCACACAGGAAAAAAAGGTAAATTAAAATTGTCTGTTTATTTGTACAAAAATTCCGGCAAAGCAAAGAGCCAAAAATGCTGACTTGGCGGCAGTCCTTTAAAGTCAGCTGTGGGTGTGTGAGAGGTGCACCAGTGGTGGTGGGTTCAAGGGGGTATTAAAGGGGCACATAACCTTTGAGGTAAATAAATATATTTCTACAAATTTAAAGAACTAGAGAACGGCTAGTTTATATAAAACGGAGTAAGCAACGTTTGAATTTATTAAAAGTATAAGCCTTGGCGTTTTTTTAATTAAATAAATACTTCCCTTTTCATATCCCCCCCATAAATCCTGTCTCCACGCCTCTGTTTTCTGCTGAAAGTCAAGGCTGCTAATTAAGTGCTTTTTTTGAGGTTAAATACATATGTATAAGAAGCTTCGCTACAGTTACAGCTCGGCCCAAAGCTGGGATTTATCCCAATGATGCCGACTGTGCTGCGGCGCAGCTATTAAGAGTCCTTCTTTTTCTGTGTTATGTCTGTGTGTGTGTGTGTGGAAACAGGATCATGTTTTAAGCTGCAGAGCTTAACATCAATTTTTGAGGGCTTACTCTTTGTGTGAAAGTGTTCGTGCTATGTAGTGTGTGTGTGGGTAAGGGACATAACCCAGCGAAGAGAACTTATATTGTTGCAGTGCCGCGAAGGATCTGGCGGATTTTCTCATTATTAAACTGGAAACCATCTAATTAGGATGCGGATGCAAACGGGCCTGTATTCATCTCGCGTGTGGCATTTCGTTAATGACACTTTAATGTGCTACAAAATCAACTGACACAGCTGGAAAAATAAATCACTTTTTTTCCCCTCATTCGCAGCCTCAACGTTTTGAAATAGAACCTCGGCACACTCGCATATATCACTGGCACACGCCCACCCGCGACGCCCCTGCCCCCTCATCTATCAAAATTCACTTTTCCCTAGGAACCCTATAGGTATGCCAGTGTAACCTGTCCCACTGTCTGACTGTGTGTCTGAGTGTCGGTCCGTTTGGCTGACTGGATGGCACACATTTAACCCGCACGTAGTTGCAATTTTAATATAATGGCGGGCTGAAGCGAAGACGAGTCGCGTTGAAGGCATATCAACGACCTAGTAAGCATCTTTATACAATTTCATGAGGCTGTCATCGTCACGGGGCTCCGGCACAAGGCACAAGGCACCCGGTACTGGGTTCACGCACACACCACCCACACATAGATATGCGGAGGACACCTGGCGCTGCGACCGCGCACTTTGCATAAATTTGTTATGCATATAAAATTAAAAGCATATTTTTAGGCGCTCGCCACACACACACACACTCGTCAGCCTGCGCTCGGTTTGTTGATATTTTTATGGCAAATACTCGTAATTTGTAACTCTTGCTCAACTCGACTCAACTTCAAAGATACACAGATAAACAGAGCGCGGGAGCGAGATACGGCCACGGATACGGAAACGCATACGCCCCGAGAAAATCATCGGCCTACAAATGAGCAAAGTTTTACTTTTATTTGATTTGCACGAGAGACCCAAAAGGAATATACAAAAAATGCGGCTGTTTGCCTTTGCCGCTCTTCTGGGCTGTTTGGGAATCTTTCTTTTTTTTTTGGCCCAAAAACAAACGGCGAAAAGTTAAGTTCAAATGAGAGACAACAAGAAAAAGTCATACAAATTTGCTGAGCAAATGGTGGAAATATTAACACGCATGTCTGTTTTGCCACTCGCATGTCTGTGAAATTAAAAATGAACTCACAGGCACACTGGCGGAAAATGGGGGAAAGATGTGAAGGTTTTTGGAAATTAATTAATAGTTAAAAGTCAGAAAATACCCTTAAAAACGTTAATTGTAATGGATTCCATTAAAGAATTATTAAGCATTAATATACATATTGTTTTTCCAAGTATGAATATAGAAGAGCATTTTTTGCTTACCAAGAATCCCCAAAAACAATTCAAAGCCCATGTTTTTAATAGATTTCACCATAATAATTCTTCCTTTTATACATTTTTAAATAATGCAAATAAGAAAATTAAGAAATTAAAGTCTTTTTAATGCTTTAATCATATAATAAACCCCAACATACAGCAGTGCATGAAAAATGCGAAGGCAAACCTAATGTTTGCTGCTTATGGGCCAGAAATCAAAAAACATTAACGCGTTGCGTGTCTGCAGCTTGGTGAGTGCGTTTGTATATGTGTGTGTTTGTGCAGGGTGTATGGGAATATGGGTGTGTGGGTGTGTGGGGCGGGACCAGTGGGTGAGCCACTTCATCACCGCGGCAGGACCAACGGCATATGCAAATATTTCAGGCAAACCAAAGCGACTCTCAACATTCGTTCCGACCCCGTCGCCGCCACAGCCAGTGGCTTAAGTTTGCGTTTTTATTTAATTGCGGAAATTGTGGCTTCGCCCTGCCTCACACACACACACAGACACACACCCTATACACAGATACCGCACACGAAGATTCTTGAGAAAGCGTTGCCTTTATAATTTCTTTCATAACGCAACCAAGCATTGTAACATATTTTTATGGCCTCACATTTTTCAGCTTTCATACAGTCTCGTGTCGGTTTCTACAGTTGCCCCCTCTCTCCGCCACATTCTCGGCATTCCAAAAGCAGATATGAGTTTTGATACCGTCGAAGTGGTTGCAGCCTCCCCTGTTCCCTGCTCTGACTTCCCTTTTGGTATGCCACCTCCGCAAAAAAAAAAATAAAATGAAACAGAAAACACACACAAATTGAGTCAAGTGCGTCGTCTTCCTCGATGGGAAAATGGGGAAAAATGTGGAGAAGAGGAGCAGAGGGGCGGGGCCTGGGGAGCATATCCCACCTCGCTTGACAAGCCAAACTAATTAGAAAGTCACTTTAGACGCCGTTTCACCGCTCCCACAGGTCGAAAGTCGTTGAGCATAAAATTAAAACCGACCAAAATGTGATTTCTTTTCGTTTGAATCTTATGAATACTGAAATGCCTAATCATAACCCAATTACCTCCTCAAGCACTGCAATTGAACTAATTATTTCCTCATTTCTCTTTACTTTCAGGTATGTTTTTTCCTCCAATAATTGCTGATCATTAGGAGTCACACGGCGTATACGTAATATGGTGAAAGTTGAGTTTATTGATCTTAATTTATGTGCAGGAAGTTTCCTATTATTGGTGGTTTTGGAAAAAGTAAAATTATGGGGTTAAGGCAGTTAAACAAACAAAATGAAATAATAAAATATAATTAACTTTATTTATTTTTTTATTTATATATTGCTAGCAGCTTGTTAAATAAACCTTATTGCATTTTAAAGGCAGAAAGAATTTTGTAGTTTTTACATATAAGTTTATTTTGTTAAGCAACCACCTCCCATTAATTTATTATTCTTTATCAGAATATATTATAAAAAACGAACTCTCCACTACTTCCCCTAAAAAAACCTGCTGATTCACTATGTGGCACGCGTCGTATACGTAATATGCCAGAACTCAAAGTTATTGATTTCAATTAATTGCCAAGGGGCTTCGGTTGGCGCTGGCATTTAGGAAAACGGCTCATAAATGAATTGGAAAAGCGTCGAACGAAACAAGCCAACCAACAAATGGCGGGCAATCAGGTCCGTAAGTGGCTTACACTTACGCGCCCGGCTTCGGCTCAGCCGGAATATCGATGTGGGAACGCTCTCCAAAAAACCCCCAGCTCCTCCAATCGCGGCGGCAGCTGGTAATGTGTTCGAGCGCGGGCCCATATCAAAGCATTACGATCTAAATGACACTTTGACAGGAGCACGGACCTGGCACGGAGCTAGGTTCGGGGGTGCGGTGCCCTGCCAGGTTACCTGCTCGGTTACCCGGAGTTCAGTTTCAGTTGCACGCAGTCGATGGCAGCGATGGCGATAAGGGGAAGAAAAATCGAGGCAGCAACCGCTCTCACATGCCCGCGACACACGCTACTTAACTGTTAATATTTAAAGTTGCAACGGCAGGGCGGAGGCACTGAAAAAAAAACTAAACAAAATGCAAAATATAAAATTTTAACAAGCAGACAGTTCAAAGGGAAGTCAATAAAAGATATAGCAAATACTAGACAATATTCTTTATTCAAGCAAAGAAAGAACTTTCTTATAGGTTTCATTTTAGATAAAATTAATAAATCAGAACTTGCTTCTTAATTTCAAATCGGGTTTTTTGTAAGTGCATTAGCAATCGCAGCAGCAGCCCCAACAGCAAACCGGAAGCGGAAAGCTTTTCGCCTGCGGAAGTGTTCCGTGCGCGCCAAGTTTATATAAGCGATGGCGATACGGTGTAGCATGTGTGTGTGTGTCGTGATCTGTCTATGTATGCTCCTGCAGCTGCTTATACGGGTCTTTCTGTGTGTTTGTGGAGGCTAATGATAAAAGCAGCCCCGCACAATGCGCTTAAACAGGCAGCACTTACAAGAGCGACCGCTGTTGTTCTCCTCGCTGTTTCTAGAGGTGTTGCCACTGTTGCTGCCACTGTTGCGTATTGTTGCTGCTGCTCACCCGAGACACTAACGAACCGACGACAGAATGGGAGTTTACACGCCTTTTCCACCTCGCGGCTGGGAAAACACTTTCACTGGGAGCCGGAGGAGCTGCTGCTGCTGTTGGCTTTCAGTTATCCAGCTTGGGGTTATAGGGAATCAGAGGCTGTGATTAGCCTTACCCTTTATAACAGAGAGAGAAAAAAGGGAATAAATTGGGATATACTGTCATTAAGCAGCTAAAGAACTTGGTTGAGCAATTTTTGCATTTATATATTTCTCAGTAATAATTTAAATGATGAAAAGCAGTAAAAATTATTTTCTCCAATCCAAAATTCTTTGAAATCTAAACAGTTCATAAAAATGACATTTATAGCCTCTCCAGTGCATTGGCATTGATTGAGTCATGTTTGAAATACTCCACAAAATATTCATTCTCACTTTTTAGAAACACCAAGTTTTATGGTTACTGGTTTTTGTAGCTCTGTACTTCTTTAGCTTCGTTCCCCTTTTCTCGTACACTCGGCGATTGCTTCTCATTTTGGCTCGTTTCTAGCTCCATTTCCGTGGCAGTGGCAGTCGATGATTCCAGTCGACATCTTGTTCGCCGCTTCCGTTTGGCTTAGCTGGCCCTGTTTGTTGTATTTGCCGCATTTGTTGTCGCTCGTAAGCGCTGCACAATCACCGCAGCTGCTTTGCATTTTCCAATGGCTTTTCCTTCCTTCCCATGGGCGACCTGGGCGACTGTCGCGTGTCTTTGTAGATTGAAAAACATTTTTCCGTGATTTTTTGTTCGTTCGCTGTTGCTGTTTCTGCTGCTGCTGCTGCTGCTTTTGTAGTTTTTCCTGTTATTCTCTTGGCATTTTCACATTTTGCATGTATTTTGTTGACAGGCCGAAAATAATCTAGGTGGCTCCCGTGCATTTATTTCTATGCCATGCAGGATCTCTATTCACGGTGGCATTCAAATGGCTTGACTACGTGACGGCTGGTGAACAGACTTTGGTGGGGTTGTGTATTTTTTTGATTGAGCTAGTTTAAAATGGGTTTTTTTGGGGGTTGTATTTGTATGTGGATTTTGTGGGGCTTGTAAATAGTTCAAGGAAATTAACCAAGTCTTAAGTGACACATATATACGCATCTTAAAATACCTTTAAGACCTGCTTAAAGCCTGACCAAGTAGTCTGTTTAATACACATTATCGATTGCTACTTCAGAAGGGTAATTAATGCCTATACCTGAGCTGGTTTAGTGTTCCGAAATTGCCTCGTTCATCGCCTCAGCCAATTGTTTGGGCTTGTGTTCGTCTGGCATATGCTAATTTGGAATTGTGTATTTGTGCATTTGCACACACTGATCCATGGCATGACATGCACCCTCACCTTAGCCCCAGGGCCCGCGTGTGTGTGTACACCTAATTGGAAGCGGCATAAAACAATAGCCATACGAGTGGCACAAAAACAACGACCAAATAACATAACGATGTGTAACAACAATTGCGGATATAATATGCATAATTTATAATTTCTGCGGTCACTTTCATGCGCGCTGTTAATTGAAGCGTACTTTCGAAAGCCGACTGAATTTATTGACATTTATATGATTTAATTAAATTGCCATAAAAAAGAGTGCAAACAGACAGAGGGCTCCGCGCAGGCAAATCAAAAGCGGCCACATTATAAATATGCATAAATAAATGGCACCGCCAGGCACAAGTTAAACAATTTAAGCATTAAAACTGTCCATCGCTCTGTCAATTGGCCAAATTGAAATATAAATCTATGTATATAAATAATTGAGGCAGTTTGCCGTTTGCCGACGACAATTATGCGACTGCAAAGTCTGGCAAATCTTTCGGTAAGCTCCATAAAAGCTTCCGCATTATGTTTACAAGCTAATAAATGTCAGCAGCAAACTGCTGCAAAACGGCCAAAACTGCAAACTGCAGACCGAAACTGCTAACTGCCAACTGAAACTCACAACTCGCAACTGGCAACTCGAACTCCAGCGATGCCCGAAATGCAAAGCCAACAAATGGCCGGCAAGGACAAACAAATTAAGCTCCTGCATTTTGCATGAAGCCAATTGCATTTCGGGCAGCCGGCCAAAGGACGCCCAGAGTGGCCGGCGTTTGCTGGCTTTTTGGCCAGATCAAGTTGTTGCAAAGTTTGAGAGAGAGGCACACACACACGTGGAGCAGGCAGGACCGCAGATTACTTGCAGCTCAGTGGAGTTGGCCTAATTGATTAATGATCCCCCACCGATCGCCCCTCGAGATGAGTCAGCGATTTGGTCGAACCCACTGGCTGACCTTTAATCCGCTGACCCGAGAGCCGAGTTAGAGCCAAAACTCGAAAGGGCAAGGGGCGCATGGCGGGGTTTGACGGAGGTGAGGCAACGATTTTGATGGAAATTCAATGTACCATTGGCTGACAGTTGCACAGGGGAAAAAATATTGTAATCGGATCCATATTTTTGTATATTTTGTCATTTACTTGAGTTCTGCATTTATTCTTTTTTAACTTTGAAGAATTTACTCGAATTAAATTGAATAACTTCGCTTTATTGCAGGTAAATCAAAAGGTTAATAGAATAATCTTATTTTATATTTTTCATATATTATATAAAAGAATCTAGTTTATGTTTACTTTAGGTTCTTGTAAATCCTTTTAAAATTATTAAAGAATATGTACATTTGTACTTGGCTAAATCGATCCAGAATATTTAAGGTTATGGGTTCGAAAACGACTTCTTCAATTAGCAAACTTCCGACTATTAATTTTCTAAAACTGAAAAACATGAATTTCTTCAAAATTAACTACCTTTTCCTTGCTGTGCACCTGGGGGCAAGGGGCTTATAAATAATAACGATTTGGCTAAACCGGAAGCCAGAGTAACAACTTCCTTTTGTACGAATGTTAACCCGTTCGGTCACATGCCACTCACATGGTGCCTTCACATGTGTGTGCGTGCATTCATTTATGATTGAGTGCGCTTTCGGGGTCTAGTGACTGTGTGTGTGTGTGTGGGTAATGAGCCCGCTCGCACGGCAACAAAAAAAGGGTTAAAAAAAAAAACGCAAAATGTTCAAAATGAAACGTCAGGAACAACAACAAAATTGCGTGTATGTTTTTTACTCCTTATTTCATTTCGTTTCGTTATACTTCTCCTTGTATAGGCCTACACATCATCATCATCAACGTGTGGCTGTTCATGGCCTGGCAACCCTTTCGGAGTCGCTTTTTGTTGGCCGCTTTTTTGAATTTCCGTCTGGCATGAAATATACGAGGCGTCCTCCTCCCTTTGTGTGTGTTTGTTGTGTGTCGCAAAGTCATGCAGTAAAAATTACACATGTATACGTTGCTTTTGTTGGGGCACGCAACAGCGCAGCCAGCGAAAAAAATTTAATTTGAATTTGCACATCAAATTCGTACATAAATTCGTGTTAAAGCGATGCCGAGCGAGAGGTGTGTGTGTTGGGTAGTACGTGTGGCGTAGTAAAAAATTTAATTTATTAAGAAGTAGGCGAAAAAAGTGCGCGATTTAATCATTCATATTGCCATTTATGTGCGCGCCACGAGATGTCAGGATATCGCCGGCTCTATGACATAATAAACGTCATCATTTGACAGGCATTTCTTTTGCGAAAGCGACATATTAATTGGCCCAGTCTCTGCTTTTGGCCATTCGCACCCACTACAACCCAGTGGCTATACCAGGAAATTAGTTTGGCCCGAAAGAGATAACCGCCGTCGCATAAGGAACAAGTTTCTCCGGCCCGCAGTTTGGCTTCTACCCAGATTTGAACGTTTGTGTGCGACTTTCAGTTAGTGGCGTCACAGCAAATTCGTTAACTGCAATGGTTTTTGGCCAAGGCACAACTTTTACAAAGTGATTATTATTGTATGGAGGAAACTTTTGCGGCCTGGTCGAAAAGTCTGTCTAGTTTCTAGTCCGCTGTAGTTACATATGTAAAACCCCCAACAACAACAAAAAACAAGAGAGAGACAAGAAACGAGGTAAAACTTATGTGAACAAAGTTTTTGCTAGAATTTTCATATGCCCTGTAAAGGAGTATCGCATGACAGGAGCAACAACAACAACCCGGCAGCGCCGAAGACAACGTGAACTAACACCAATTAAAAGTCATTTAACATCTACCCTCTACAAAGGAGGTCGAAATAATAGGTCTGAATGAGTTCTTATTCTTAGTAGGATGGATGAACATTTATTATTTGTAAAATGATACACTTAATATGTTAGAAATTAAAAGGAAAATATAGTATTTTAGTTGAGAAATGTGCACTTAAGGATAGACTAACAATAAAACTTGGGTAAACCAAAGGCTCTTTAGTAAGAAGATGCATAACATACCTCTAAGTTGGAATTTTCTGCTAAAAATGAAACTCAAACCCCCCAGATTTTCCAGAGATCCTTGAGATGAAGGCATAACTCCTCTTATGGCGTAATCATCTTATAATCCTGATCAAATATAAAGAGTTTTAAGTTGCTTAGTTAATAACAATTTAAGAAATAACCTCCTTATTCCATAGTTACCTTGTATATAAAGAGTCTCTGCTCTATTTACTTGTCCACTAACGTATCCAGCTAAATTGTGGGCGGGGGCCGATAACGGACAGCGGTCTTAGACTGCCTCTGACAGCTTCTGGTCATACAAAGTAAATGGGTTCAAGTGTTTAATATTTCAAAAGTGTTTTCGCCAAACTACGTGGTGCGATGTGGTGCGAGATGCTGCAGGAGTGGGTGTGGTTATGGGTCTGCGGGTGGTGCGAAATGCTATTGGAAATGGCCAGAGCCGGAGCCGGAGCACGTGTTGGTTTAGTTGTCGACAAGTTTACTATCACAGTTGGGCACACAAAACTTTGCCCTTTCCCGGCTTTTTTTTTTTTTTGGTCAGGCTTGGTCTGGTGGTCATAAATAAATTAACTACTTAAATTTGCTTGCGGTGCCATTGATGCGAGGTAATTGCGCTTGAGCAGGAAATTATGAATAAGAATTATTCGGGATTAGAGAAACAAATTAAATAAATTATGTAAAAATACAAATAACTGGTTTCATAGTCTAAACATAGCCCATCTTTGGAACTCACTTGTATTACTTGCATTTCTCTCAGTGCCTTGGGTCACTTTCAATGGGTACTTCGACCAAGTCATGTCAATCAGCCTTGACCAAAATAAAAGCATCTTTTTTTGCGGCCTCCAGAGCCAGAGTCTGAGCCAAGGCGGCAAAGTGGCCATTACTCTAATTAACCTTATTTCATTCTCAATTATAAGCGGCAAGAACAAACAGCAGAAGAAGCAAAAAAACACAACACAACACTAATTGTAACAAGCGGAACAACAGGAAAATTCCAAACGAAACCGAAAAGGAAAACCAAAACAATTGCCTTAAAACATAATTGTTATTTTGTGCCTTTTCCTCTTTTGATTTTCCTTTTCTGCCAGTTGCCAGTTGCCGCGTGCCGACTTTTTGGCTCAACCCAAACCAAAAAAAAAAAAGAAAAACAAACCCCAGAAAAAGGCAAATTAAGTTTTTTGCTCTAATTTAGTCTGACGCGCGTTGGCAAAACAACAAAAAATAGCGGCAGGAACAACAATAATAACAAGCCGCCTTGGCTCTTGCTTTGCTTAATTTACCATTTTTCACTCTTATCGCCCCTCGAGAACGAAGGTGGCCATAAAAATAAGGCCAACAGCGGCACAGCAGTTGGACTGGCGGCTGGTTGTCTTAAAGTTTAAGCTGCGAGCGTAACAATAATTTAATGCGGCTCTTAAATTGTTTGTAAAATGTTCAACAACCGCCGACCGACAGCGGCAAAGTTAAAAAGTGGAAAAGTTTTTCCTTCTTTTCTATTTAACGTAATTTTCCCTTATTTGCCGCCCTGTCTGCCCTGCTCCCCTAGCTGGCTAGCTCATTTCCCCACGCAGATTTTCCGGATTGTTGTCGAGCATATGTTGCCCTTGCCTCATAATGTGGCATATTTGGCAGCTCGACAGCCACGATTGAGTCTCGTGCCATGTGCTGTTGTCTTCATTTTGAGTCCTTCCTTCCGCTCTGGCTTTCTTTCTTCCTTCTCGTCATTTTCCTCACTGGGAAAACAAGCATCCAAGTTAAAAATCTTGGTTTAGTGAGGGTTTTTCTGGGACTACATTGGGAGAAATATTTATTTACACAACAGTTCTTTTTAATGACTTAAATCCCTTGATTGATATAAGAAAAATCTATTCCTTGATCATAATAAGATATTACCAATTGCCAAACATGTTTTTTTCTATAAAGAATAAAGTATTTTAAATATCAGCATCTTGTTTCTTCTCTCTGTGTCAAAGAAATGTTCAGAGCGGGGCGACACTTAGGGCTTTCTCTTTCGTTTTCGTGGTTAAGCAAATGTTTAACAAACCAAATCTGAGATTTGCATTTTATGCTTTCGCCTTCCCTTCCCCGCCCGAGGTTTTTTCTCATGCTTGGATAAGCCTGGCTTTAATGCTTCTAATCGGGCTTAAAATCAAGGATGTAAGCAAGGAGCGAGGCAAAAAGAAATCAAATATTTTTAAGGAAAACTTTTTGTCACATCAATCGCAGCGCAGTGACATGGGAAAACTTTGCGGTCTGGCTGAAAAGCTACTTAAGTGCTGAACCCTTTTTCGGAAGGAAATCCCTCACTTATTTGCTCATTTCTAATTCCATTTCCTCTTGGCTCTTATTCACACTTCAGTCGAGCCAAAGAAGAGCTCCAGACAAATTATTGACACGCTCAAAGCACACAGACGGATGGCAGGGCAGAGACAGAGCAGGGGAAAATCCATTGCTCAAAGGCATGAAAACGAAAACATTTTCACTTATTTGCCCAGAAATTGGATAAGAATCGAAGTGAAATTGGATCTTGCTCATTGTCGATACACTTGCCACAGCCTCCTCGCTCAGTTTTTGGCTTTGTTTTGCTTTTAACTGCCTCTGCCTCTGGCCGCCGCTGGTGTTTTGTTGGCTTTGCTGGCACATCAAGCATTTTCCGGCTATTTTCCCAACCCCCAGCCGAGCTGCTGGTTGCGCCCCTCGCTGCCACTCTTATTATCGTAATAGAATTTGCCAAATTGAGGTTGAAATACCATTGCTTGGTTTTCTGCCAGTAAACACGGAGAAAAATTTAATTCTATATGGGAAATTTATGGAGGAAATGTATAGATTATATGCAGAAGGAGTATGAGAGTAGAGAGTAGAGTTAAAGTGCACTTATTCGGTGTATTTTATGATGAATATAATTACTAATCACATCATGTCGTTTTTTTAGTTCTTTTACTAACTTCAATCCATTTTAATAAAGTTATTACATTCACAAAATGTAGTCGATATCCTCCTCATTTTCTCTAAGTGCTCTCTCCTTTTTTTTTGGCATCCGTTTATCGTTTGATTGTTTGTCTGCCTCGCCCTTCATTTTGCCAGCTCGGTGTGTGTGTTTGTTCCGTCTGTTTGTTTGCCTATTTGGCGGGACTGCTGCTGGTTCGCTTATCAATTGCCGTTTTTATTGCCATTTTAGCCGCCCTCCCGCTGGCTTCCTTTATTGAGTACGACAAAAAAAATTCATCGCCTAGGCCCAGGGGCGCGTGCCAGCGATCAAACAGCCTCATTGGAGGATTGTCGAAGGCACTCAGTTCGACATTGACTAGCCTGCGGTTGAGGCCCAGCCCACAACTTCAACGCCGACAGCCGCCCTCCCGTTTAATTGTTTACTTTGCGGCAATTGACCTTTTGCGGCAGTGCGGTGATTGAATGCCAGATATCACATTTCGCCTCGGCTATTAGGGAATTATGATATTACGAAGGTCATTTAAGGCAGCCAATTGTTAGGATTTCCAAAAGCAGTGGGGTAATTGCTACTTTTGTGTGTCTTTTTAAGCTGGCTTGAAAGTCTCTCTTTTTAGGAGGGATTAATTCATTTATTGAATGATTAAATTGTTACTTTAATTTATGTAGTGATTATATTAAACATTCTTAATATATGATAAATAATATAGACTATAGTTGTCTTCTGGATCGTATTCTTTTTAAAGTTTATTGTCTTGAATCGTCACCCTATTTCTAACATCGTCGTCTTTACTCTTCATTCCACCTCAAGTGCTCTTTTCAAAATGTTTTGCTTAAAGTGTTTTTAAAAAGAAATTCTCAACAACCAAGTCTTGCGAAAGAAAAAATCTTACAAATTAACATTGTCTTTAATTTCTTCTTTAAAAAACTGTACCAAATTTGTGTCTCAGATTACAAAAAAATACACACAGTTCATTAAAAATCTCCCGATAGAAAGGCGCAATCATTTGCAGAAAAAATAGCTCATATTGATTTGTCAGCCCTACGTTTGTGATCACAAAGAGAGCAGGTAAACAACAAAAAAAGAGATTAGCCCTGCGGTGAGAGTAGCTCATTGGGAATATGTCAAGTGGACTTACCTGACTGGAAACTCATCGGGGCCCTCGGTGCGTATGAGTAACGCGCTCGTCACGGCTTGTCGTCAACTTTGTTGGCTCCATTGTGCGAGTTTTACATTCCCTTTCCCAGACTCTTGGTACGTTTTTTTCAGCTTTTTTTGAGCTACCATATTCTGGCCTGCTCTTTTGTCCTTTTGCGTTGCACCGCATTGTTGCTGCGGTTGGCAACAAGAGCCTCGGGGAAAATATAGGAGAGGGGGGGCAGGGGCGAGGTTGCTAAAGCATTCTTTGTTTCTAGGCAATTTCAGTCACTTACTCTGGCCGTTGTTATTGCGACTCTACCGTTGCCTTTGCGTTGTCGCTGGCGATAAAACTGTTACTACTACTCGTTGAGCCACTGCCACAAACTACTGATGTCGTTACCGCCTTTGGGCTTTGGCTGTCTCTTCACTGAGCGGAAAATTGGTATTATAATCACTCATATAGGGTGGATTAAGACATCAGGCGAAGCACAGAATCATAATTATAAAAGCTTTAACAATATACAGAAATAACTAACTTGAAAACTGAGAGTTAATTAAGTTTTAGCTTCCCTATATCATATTTCCTCTGATTTAAATATTAACATTTCAGTTCATTTTCCTAGATAATCCCCCACAATTTCATAATCCTTTTTTTTCTAAATTTCCTTGGTGGTCTCCTCTTTTTCCCAGTGCTCTACTGTTCCGTATCCGTTCACAGCTTATACCGTGACCCCACCTTGTATCGGTGTCGTGTGTGTTGTCTGTCTCCGCTTGCCATAACAGCAAAGTTGGCTACAAAACTGCTGCCAAAGCCCCAGCCGACACCGTAGTCCTTGCCAGCCAGGCACAAGGACCACAGAACGTGGATGCTATGGCAGCTTCACCTTGGGCATATTGATGAACCCAACAGTTTAATTAGAGCGTCAATAAAATGGATGAATGCAGTCGCAGTCAGAGTCACAGGCGAAGTCTCAGTCCGAGGTCCGGATGTATGTAGTTGGCAGAAATTTAATTTGCCATTCACTTACACGCCACTTGGTGCTGCGGCGTGTTTGCACCAATTAACAGGGCCCGGGAATCCTCAATGAAAATTACAATTAATAGTCCTGGTATTTTTCACTCCCTTTGGCAGGTGGCAGAAGTGCCATCCATGCAGCTCTTACTTAGCACAAGTGACGGGGCTGGACAAATCGTTATAAATAATGGTGTCAACTCAGGCCTGAATCAGTCTTGACATGCACACAATTGTGGTCAAAATTATAGAGCTAAGCTAATAAAACTGGGCACTTGACACTGTTATTGGTGTACGAACAATACATTGGGTGGAAACATTCAATGAAATGCGAGGAAGTTTACGAATCACCATAACCAACATATCTTTGACATAGACAACCAAGAGCTATTACAACTTTGGCTGTGTTGGTGTCTGTCCTTCGAGTGAATCGATCTATAATTAAGATAACTCCAGTACAACATGTTCCATGCACGAGTACATGCCTTGGCTGCCTGTCTGTCTGCATGAAATGGCTTCATTATGGCCGCTTCGAATGGGCTGAATCGTACTCGCGATGGCATCCAGATAATGCCGACTTATTTGTTTATGAAATTGACCTGCGATTATCGCTGCAGCGGAAACGGAAACAGAAACTCCAGCGATGGGTGCGTGTAAGTGCCGCCTCATGAATAAAACATATGTATGACGGCCATTGTGGGCGTGGCAGACTGTGTGTCACACAATAAAAGTTTTCCAACAGCGAAAACGTTTTGTTAACTTGTTCACAAGTGTCGGTGGTCGTGTGTGTTTGTAAAAGTCCCAGACAAGAAATCTCCATTCTCCCAGCGATCCCGCATCCTTAGCCCCAAGGATCTGTTGTAAAAATCCGTTCACACAATTTAACGCACAAGTTCGAAAGGGGGGAATGGAAGAAAAAATAAGAATAAACTTTTTGCAAATGCATAAAACTTTTGTATTGACAATAAACGACGACAGAAGACTTTCCAATATGGAAAACTCTGCAAAGTAAGGGATAAGTAAAGATGTAAGTGCTTATTCACATATAGTCTTACTCCGCATACTGCCAAAGATAAGACCCGCAGGCCGCGTTGAAGCTTTCAAATCGGTTTAGAGTTTGTTGCCAACTTGTCCAAAGCCAGCACACGTGACGAAAATTAAGTCAATCAGCAGGGGAAAGTGTAAAAAAAGAGGATAATATTATAGAGTCTCCGCAAATAAAAGTATATAGCAAAGTAGTCTAGCTTTTTTACCACCTAAAATCCATAAATACAATTCTCTATATAATTTCTTATTTAGTCAAATATCTCGCGAGCATTTTACCAACCCCTTCTTAATAATCTGACCTTATAAAATCTGTTTTCAAAACTCGACAAGTCCAATATTTTCATGTGCAGTCCGAGGCGGGAAAGTGCATTCGTTTTTACGGCCAGACAAAAGCGTACGAAATTCAATGAGCTGAAAAAAGCAGCTAAAGTCGCTGCTGCTGCCAGATTTACGCCAAGAAAAATGTCAGACCCGGCAGCTGCGGGCAGCCGACCTGCATTGCACCCACACTTTCAGCCAGTTTTAAGTTTTTTTCTCAACACAAAAAAAAAGAAATAAAAATAAAATAAATAGAGAGAAAAAAGAAGCAAAGTTTGGAATCCAACTGAAAGTGGAGTTGACTGCGGTCTGAGCAGGCGGCAGACAAATTGCGCTCGTAAATGCTTTAAATTGTGCACTCCGCCAGCTCCAAATTGAAGTTGAGGAAGGAAAAAGTGAGGCCGCGAGCAGAGCCGGCAAAGCTGGGCAAAAACAAGGCAAAAGGCGAAACAAAAGTTGCCCGGGGAGCGTGCAAAAAATTGCTGAGCGTGTTAAGAATAATGTTTTCGTAAGCTGCGAACAAATGCGCGACAATATTTTTCATCTGTGTGGAAAATCTTTGCTTAAAGTTGCCTTTGCGCACACCTTTGCCTCTGAGCGGGTCGGAGGGACGGCTTACCCCTTCCGCCTTAACGGCTGCAACCAAAAACCAGAAATGCCAGGAGCCACACTTGCCATTTTCCAGTTGCCTTTTGGCGGCTTCGCCTGGGTTGATAACCCAAAACCGAGTGCCACTTAAGACCAAAAGCCAAAGGGCTGAGAACACTGAAGGAATAAAGCAGTGATTATGTTTGAATATTTTTTACAAATATTTATAATATAAACTTCTAATGAATAATAAGATTGAATGAAAAGTAACAATATGTAGTATTCATAGACTAAGAAAGGCAAAGGAATCTTTCAATAAAATCTTTTCTAGCTTAATCAAAGTCAGAAGGACCTAAACTTTGTACCTTTATAGTCACTACCATCTTGAAGTCTCTTTTTAAAATTCCATTATTTTCTCTCTGTGCATGCACACTCGAACTCTTTGCCGGCTGCAACAGTTGCAAGGTGTTAGATGTCAAACTGTTAAGTTAATACAGTTACCTCCGACTTTTCAACTCTTGAGCTCGGCTCGCTTTCCTCTGGTGTTGGATTTTTCAATTTACAGTTTCTGGTTTTTCTTCTCTTTATTTTTTTTTTGCTCTAATGACCCACCGACCCATTAGTTAGCAAACTTATTTCAAGTGGCCTTAGAACAGCTCCTGCCCCAACTTGTTTAAGACTTTTGATCACTTTAAGGCCACGACAAGGTCAAGTGGGACTCTGACAGCCCGATAAGGGCAGAGCGCGAATTCAATAAATTCGCTGACGTAATTCCTAATTGACGGTGAAAATAAACCAAGCGAAGCACTTAAATTAATTAAAATATAATTTCGAAACTTGGTCGAAAGTAAACACAGTGAAATCACCGCCTCAAAGAATCCTTGCTTCCTTTTTGGCTTTCTCTTTTTTTTTTCTTTACTTTTTGTTGTACTTTGTGTGCTGTTGTTGGCTGGGAAAGTGAAATCGAAATGGCAAACAAAGCACGAAATTAGATGGTTCCCCGGTATTATTGTCAAAATAACATTTTCCTCTGCCTTTGCTTTGCTTTGCTCGTCTTTTTTTTTTGTGTGCCTGCTGAAGGTCGTAAATAATTTATGTAAACTTGAAGGTTTGCAGCAGCAGCAGGAGCAGGCGGGAGGCGGTGGGCGGAAAATGGCAGTGGGAATTGTCGCAGACTCCTTTACACTTTGATGCTGCTGTGTTATGAATAATAACTTGGCCCGGCCTGACTGACTACCGTCCAACGCCCCTCCGAACGACCCCCTTTTTTTGTTATTGTGCGTTCGAATTTCACGTCACCCGTTGCCCGGTCCCGCTGCCCTTGCCTCCTGCCCGGGCTCCTTTTGCATTTGGCAGAGCTTTGAATATTTTACGCAGGCATAAATAATTTAAAACAATGGAACGAACACACGTAAAAAGGGAAAAGGATAATGCAGCAGCCGTAGCATCAGCAGCAGCAGCAGTAGCAGGCGGAAAGCACACGAACAGGACAAAAGTGAGAGCGGAAGAATGGAAAAAAAGCGGTGAAAAAGAACAGGAAGATAAGAATAAAAATTTATATATATTTTTTCCGCCTCTTATTCTGTTTTTTAACTTGGCCCAGAGATGCCGGCCGACCCGCAGAGAGCTGCTCGCCCCCCACCCTCGACCCGAGCGCAACACTTGACATATGTGTACCGCCCTTTGACCTCTTTCCCCGAACGGTGCCCCGGAATGCCTTGTAAATGAGAAGGCGGCCAAAAGCATTTGACGAACGACAAAAAATGAAATGTAAATGCTGAAAATGTTGTCTCTGCCCTGTATGAGCCTTACTTTCTCCCTGCTCCGCCTGCCATTCCCCTCCTCTAAGCCAGTGAGTGATGGCGGCTCAAAGAAATGTCAACACACACAGGGCTCACGCACAGACGCCCCGCCCTTAGACAATTTCACTTTGACTTAACAAATAGAAAATCATTTATTCTGCATGCGCGAACGTGGACCGGCTGCCAGGCCAGGATTCGATTTTCCACATAGAAAGGAAGTGCACTCAAAGAAACAATATTTTTAAATATCTAGAGAAATTTTTTGAAAAAGTTTTAGGATACTATTAGATTTTTAGTTATCATTGAGGAACAGAAGATGGGAACTTTAAGAGCAGGTTAATACAATTTTTTTTTTTTTTAGGTAAGACAGGACTTTGTGGCTCATTGAAAATTAATAAAAGACATTTTAATAGTCGTTAGTAAAATATTCAAACGAATTAAAAACAAGGCTTTCAATATGTTGCTTTCGTTGATTATCTTCAATGATTTTCATTTTAAAATACCTAAAAATATGGAGAAATGTTATAATGACAAAACATTGCTACTTTCAATTATTTAAGTTAAGAAGAAGTGAGATTGTTAACAGAAATCCAAGCACCAACTTTCCTTTAACATCTGACCTCTCCATAAAACAATTCAATAACATTTTAAAGATCAAATCAAAATGCGTCTCATTAGTAAAATATTCAAACGAATTAAATAATAAGCATACAACATTATGCCTCAAATAAGTTTCTGCAAAAATTAAGTATTTTATTTATATTTTTATTTCACTTTATTTTCCTTTTTTTGTTCAGTACAAGTCCCCGGCAGATGGGAACTCATCCGGAGCCTGACTCCGCAGTGATTTCCGTCCCGTGTCGAGCCTTTAGATTTATGCGCATTTTGCATATTTCTTTTCCTCCTCATTTCAAAAGCAACAAAAGTGACTGAATCAGCAGCTTTTCCCCTCGCGCCCTATCCATTTTCCAAAGGGGGGGACGGACGGGGGGGCGGCTGTGCTTCAATTTTCATTGCGCGACTTTTATGACTTTGGCCGCCTGCTGCTTTTGACTTTTATCGAATGCAAATTGTTTTATAATAATGCAATCAAATCTTTGTCAACTCTGTTTATTGATGTGTTTATTTTGTTTTGGTTTTTCCTGATAATGCCGCCAGCAGCAGAGGCAGCTGAATAACATTTAGCGAGTGGAATAAATTCAGAGACCGGAGCTCCTTGAGCTCTGTGAACTTAACAAGCTTATAATGTTTACTAATAGCTTTCGTCGGTATTGTATTTTATTGAGAGGTTGTGTATAAATATCAGTTGCTGTAGGGAAATGTCTTGAGTAAATATTAGATTAGATCTTGTTAGCGACTGACTCTCAGGCTTTATTAAAAGCATCTGTTAATTAAACATTGTACTAAAGCTAAACAAGTGTTTCATAATAAGAAAGTAGACATTGTCCTAATTAAGTTGTATATTCCCTTCAGCTTCCAAGTCACCTCCTTTAGCTTCTTGCTTATTTTATAAATAAATACAAAATTGAAAGCTTGAAGCCCTTTGTAACCCCCTTAAGTCCCCCAACCTTGGGTAAGTGCTCCGCTGGTGACGTGACTAAGCTAGAATTGAAAGGACCACCAAGGGATATCACGGCATTTACTGCAGCGTCTCTGAAAATGCTGCTTTACTTGTACTTACACTTCTTTTATTGTTTCCTGATTTCTTCCTTCTCTTGCTGGCAATGTACTTAAATCACGGGAAACGTGCAAAGCAACTAAACAACGTCTGGCACAGAAGGAGCGACAGTTAAGAGGTGTCCTTTAGGGGGAGTAACCTCATCCACTAGCTGCTGTTTTAAACTGGGGCTCAATTAATGAAATGAATCGATCATCAGCGGACACGCTGTGAAAATAACAAATTTTATGCATCGCACAGCGGTAACTACAATTATGAAACGCGCAAAAAAAAAAAAGGGAAACATCATTGACAATGGCAATAACAACTACGGCGCCAATACCGCCGTGAAACTGTGACAACAATAACAATAATTGTATTTACACATAATTGACCATAATCCCCAGCAGCACAGTCGTTACTCTGCCTCGCTCCCCCCGAACGACAGATTTTTGCTACCCTGTAGAGGTCGTGGGTCTAAGGAATTATTGGTATTATATTTAGGATGCAAGAGTATTCGCTTAACAGTTTATTTAATATTTTAAAATCAGGGTCAGGCAGTATTTTTGTAGATATATTTTTATAAAATTAAATACCTTAAAAGAAAAACTTTCCAGGCACACAAAGGACCTCTACAGCCTCAGGAAAGGGTGCTTAGGTTTCTATAGAATTCCCAACGTTACTCATGTTGAATTTCGACAGAGCTAAACTCTATTCTTATTATATTTCCCAGCCTGCTTCTTAACCTAGTTAAGATCGTTTTTGATAAGTTTCTGGCATATAGTTCCATTTCAAATTTATTTCTTTTAAAAACCCGCACTAACTCATTTTTAATAATATTAAATATAACTTCAACTAGTAGGTCCTTTCTCTCAATCAGCCTTGATTTATGCATCATATTTTAACCTAACAATTCCCAGGTATCACCTAGTCGTGTCTCTACCCAATGCAGTGCTGCTTGTTTTCTTTTTTGGGCTGTTGTTTTCGTTGTTTTGGTTAAGGCCAACACCAGCTTCAACACCCAATTCGGTTGGTTGCCCATGAAAATGGCCGCAGGCGACATTTTATGTTGCTGCTGCTGCTGCTGACGATGTTGGTGATGTTGCCGCTTCTGTTGCGGAGCTCTGGCCGCATTGTCTGGACTGTAGTTAAATTTAAATGCCAACGGGCGAGGCAACAAGGACTTCCACTCGGGGCAGGACCATAAATTAAATAAAATGAAATGAAATAATTTGGTCACGCACTTTCGACCGTTGACATTTGCCTTAACAGCTCCGCCCTGGAAGCGCGTTATTCCGGATAATCCCTCTCCGACTTTGAGCCGCTCACACTGATCCAGTTGGAGTTGGGAAATCAATGTTTTACACGCTTTTCCATGCAAATTGTAGCTGCCGTTGCCACTGCTGCATATTTATGGTCCGCCGAATGTCGGCAACATGCGAAATCCACTTCATGACCGAAAATTAGTTTTTAACCCACAAAATAATCCCGAATGACATAAGGATGGCCGACGGAGCAACAGTAGGGCTGCGAAAAATACAGAGGGAAAAAACGAAGCGAAAATAAAAATGCGGCTGGGAAGGACGAGAGACCATAGTCGGTAGTCCTTGCTTGCCGGAAGTTGTAAAGCTGCCATTTCTCGGCCATGTTGTTGATGTTGCCACTGCCGCCGACTTGGCGTTTCAGGCAACGATTCGCGGCCTCGTAATGCGGTCATTGTTATTGCAATTGTTGTTGCCGCCTGCTGCTACTGCTGTTGCTGCTGCTACTGTTGGCTGAAGCGCATTTGTTGTATTAACTTTTTCCAAGTGGCATGCAGGGGCCAGCCAGCCAGCCAGCCAGCCAGCCTGCCAGCCAGGCAGGCAGCAGCAACAACAACTCTCCTCGAGCACCACCCCCAACGTGGGGCATAATTTATTAAAGCCTGCACCAGAGTGCTCCAGCGTCGGGCCAGCGCCCCTGGCACACAATTGAAATTTAAGCAGCAGCAGGGGCAGGCCCAGGAGAAGGAGCTGGTACTGGAGAGCAAAGGGCAGGCGCTCCAACGAAGTTGCAGAAAATGCGAAACACTGAAGGAATCCCCTGCACCACCAGCTCGAGCCCTCATACCTCCTGCAATGCCACCAGGGAAAATGGTAATCGAAATGTTCGCCGCACGAATCAACGCAAACAAGGCACACAAAGAAAAAAATAGTAAATCGAGTTTTGAGTGGTTTAAATAATGTTTCTTCAAGTTATTTAACTAATTAATAGAACTTGGAAGGTAGTAAGAAATCATCAGGTTATTTAGGTTCAACATTTCAATACTTTTCAGTAACTTAATTAGATTCTTGTAGATGTTAATAGAATTCTTATTCTAAACTAAAAAGGATTTGAATATATTAAGAATTTCTATAAAATAAAATTCTCTTGATGTTAATTTTGTATAATAAATTCTAAACAAATTCATAATCTACTTTGTAGATATTACAGTATATATTAATAAATATCTTAAACTTTAAGTGCTACTTTTCCGTAGTGCATCGCTGAGCAGCGGTGGGAGTTGGCCTGCAACACTGGCCAGTTCCCAGTTACCAGTTCCCCAGTCAATGTCTTGCCTCTTTTTTTCTGGCCTTCTTTCTGCAGTCAAAGTTTTTGGTCGAAAACTTTTTGGGGGTTTCGAGGGGAAATAATTCATGAAACATGGCGAGCGCGAAACGCGAAAAGCGAACATTTTTGTGCCTGTGCCGAATCTGATTGTGACACAAACGAATTGTTCTGGTTGTCGTCGGAGTGGAGTTTTCGGAGGATTCGCACGAGGACGAGGACGAGGACGAAGACGAGGACGGGGACGAGGACTTGGCGGAGGCGGAGTAACACAGGGCCGCTGGTCGGTCGCATATTTATGTGCCTATTTCGTTCCCTGTTTTTTTTTTCTATGTGGCCGGGAGCATTACTCTTCTTGGCATGCAAATTTATGGTGTGTCCCAAAACAATTGTTATTGTGTTTTCAACTTTTGCTTGATTTGTGTGTTTTAAGTGATTCCAAATGGGTCGCGGGGGGCCACGTCCTCGTCGTTGGCAATTTGCGGCTATTCCCATTCCCAATCCCGAATCCCATTCCCGAATCCATTCGCAGTCGCTGATAATTTCTTGGCTGTCATCGGGGCCAGACGCGCGCCGCATATCTCAATGCAATTCTAAGCACCCAATAACCATAAAACACTTTAAAGTCCAGTCTGCCAGGGCCCCCTCTGACTTTTGTTTATTTGTATTTCCGCAAGCAATTCGAACGGCAGAGCCACGAAACTTTGGCCGGGGCCATGCAATTGTTGCCGCCGCCCTCAGCTGACTTTTCGTCCTGCCGGCAGTCCTGGGCAGTAGGCCACTTCCTGGAGTAAGTTCAGCTGCGTCCGCATGCAATTCGTGAATTTTTGAAGGCACTTCTTTTGTTATTCCGGTTCCGGAATTCCCCAAGCCATCCCCCGTGGTCTTTCCCGCTTGCAATATGCAAACGGTCATTTCGTTAATGAGCACGGGAGGAAGGTGGCTGATGGGGCAGGGAGGGACCGGCAACAGCAGCAGGGAACTACAACTTTTACAGGGCATCCGGCGGATGAAGAGGGTTCGCAGAGGACGAGGAGAACGAAGACCACGACCAGTGGCCAGTAGCTTAGATAGACAACAGCCCGGATGACTTGGTTTATTTTACGTAATGAAATGAAATTGAAATGAATGTTTTATAAACCAGCAGCTCGGCTGCCTTGTCCTGTGTTGCGCCCTTGTAGAACATAAAATTATGATAAAAACTAACAGCTGCATATAAACATAATTGTAGCACGGCGTGTTTTCTTTTTTTTCACTTGCTACACCTCTTGTTGGAATTTCGATACAAATGATGATTGTAAAATGCTTTAAACTGTTCGCCATGAATTAACATAATTAAAACACAGCCATTAATATTTATGAGCAATTTGCAATTACGAACATATGGACAAATATAAATTATCCGAAATATTTAAGCGACTTTACACATTGAATTTAATGGCAGATATTAAAAAATGCATTTCCAAAAGGAGCCAGGACCGGGGATTTAATTAAATGTGACTTCATGTGGTCGCCGCAAGGGTGTCTGGCTGCGGCTGTTCTGTTTGGTATTCAGATATTTAAAAAAACGCCGCAGTCTCAGGATCCTTTTTGCCAACAGATTTTTGAAATTCAATTATCAGGGAGACCACAGCGTCGCCTTGTCCACTGCGGTTGATAGAGAGATGGAATGAGCTTAGGATTTTCCAAGGTTATGTGTTCTTACCAGTTAATCAGATCCTTGAGGGTTATTTTTAAAGGATCCTTGGGCCTGGCCATGTCAAAAATCTTATTCTTGAGGGCTGCAAACTTATATAATGCTTTGTAACCACCTTGGGCTTCGGTGTAAAAATAGAACAACGTTTCGGCTGTTAAATATCCTTGCTGATTAATGTCCAGAATTCTGAAAATATAGCGCAGACCTGCGAGAGTCTGCGGGAAAGATTTTAGGAACTAAATTTTCAAGGTTTATCCAACTGGTTTGCTCACATTTCGGTATTTCAAAGCCAGGAAGAATTCCAGGAATGTTTTGTAATTGATTTCCCCGCCAAAAGTCTGGCACACGCCGAAGGCTCGATCGAGGAAGAAGGCTGTCAGGTGGCCAGAACCGTAGGCAGACATCTCCGACTTACTCAGCAGGCCATTGTGGTCCATGTCCAGTCTCAAATACGTTTCGTATACTTCCGCGATGTTCGCCATGGAAAAGCAGTTCATCTCCTCGTCCCAACCGTTCAGTTCCAAAATTTTCAAAAGCATTCCGGAGGATTCAATGTCGGTTATTCGGACGCGTCCCGTGTGGACGGTGTCCAGGAAGAAAAACACTATCTTCACCACGGTGCACACATAGAAATGGCTCCATAATGGTTTCATATCCGCCATATAGCTCTCCAGTTCCGATTCCCTTAGGTAACCCAACCCGACTTGATCGTAATAGCACAGACAGATGCGTGCCCGGGCAAGCCTGATCTCACCGATCGTATGGTTATAGATGGCGACAATATCCAGCCTGTCCTCGAACTCGGACTCATCAATCAGATCGAAGAAGAGTCGCACATTGATGAATTCCCGGAACTTGACGCCCAGTCCATAAACCACGTCCAAGTAGCTGCCAAGATCGATGAGCATGCGATTATTTCGCGTCGTTTCGGTCACGTGCTCCACTAGAGTCTGCCACAGCACCGCCAGCTCTTCGAAGTCTAGCAGCTCCTTGGCCTTGGCCTGAAGCTCCATACCGCGGGCCTCCATTCGCCGAAGCTGCTGGAATCGATCGCCCGATTGTGACGGTACATCGAAGAATTTCGGAATTTGCTCATAGGACGGATGAACCTGCTGGAGCGGAGCTTCCCCATCGATGGCCTTCACTTGCTCATCCCTCTCAAAGTCCATTGTTTAAAGGGTACAAAGTAAAAATGTGTCTGATTCGGCGAAAGACAATTGTAAACCGAATCAACGGGTTTCTTACAGTGTTCTTAGAAAAGAAGTGTGTCGCCTAGTATTTGGATTCTGAAAAGATCTAACCTTAACTATCTGACATTTTATGCTTTGATATTTGAATTTTCAGATGTAAGAGGGATTCCTATTTAAGCTGAAATTTAACTCGTTTATTTTTCGTTTCAGGTTCCACCATTAAGGGCGTCGTGGCCATTTTGAATTGCATTCTAGCGCGACAGCTCTGCTTCGAGGATCCGTCATGTTCGGCCATTTTGGAAATTATACCGCGCGTCTGCGGGCCCATACCAGGTAAATAAATAAATAAATAAATAATAGGTATATAAACAAAAACACCATGAACACCATTCAAATCAAATCAATACTTTTTTCCGCGCTCAGATGGTATGTTTACACAATATCTATGGTTTTTGTGTCAAGTGTTTGCAGAGCTCTCGAGCACGGCGCTGATTATGCACAAGTTTTGGTCATTTGAGAATTAATTTCCGCTGTTTTTATTCTTTCCCTTTGCCTTTATTTGCCCTGGGACCCTCTGTGTGTGTGTTGCTTCGACACAACTGTGTAATTATTTCAACAATTTTGTGTGTATGTTTCGTGAGCTGGTGCGCGTGCAATAAAACGGTAAATAACAGTGTACACTTGAAGCGCAACAGAGAGCGAGGAGGTGGCAAGGCGGCAAGGCAGACAGGGGGCGGGATCGCAAGCAAAAGCCATTTGAATATTCAAATGCCCCAGAGAACTGGCGAGTCGATGGCCTGCTTTTGCAATACCCTGTAAGGGAAAAGAGAGAGTGTTGAGGGTATGATCAATTCCGGCATACGGTGCGTATGAGTAATGTTTTCTTATTACTGATGGGGGAGCAGTTTTCAGAATTTGTTTTCTTTAGGAAATAATAAAGCAATCATTATGAGACTTTGTAGGTAGTTAGAAGGAATATCGAGGATTATTAAGAAAGACTATTAATTGGCAACATTTTATAAAACGGCGGAATTAGGGAGTATATGCTGCAGCATCGCGTTTTTTTAGTTTCTTGGTTCTGGGCACGAAAGAGCTAAAAATTTTTGTCTGAAATACAAAAACAAAAATGATTTGTAAAGTTTTTATTTATTTATATTCTACTTGAACCTTAAAAACCTAAATGAAATGGTGTAAAAAATTGTTAACACAGTTTGAAGGAAATATTTTGATTATTAGAAAATTACGATTAATTTGCAACCCCCTTAAAAAATGATACAACATATTATTATTATTAGGTTAAAATAGAAGATAATTCTATGCTGATCATAATTTTTGAGTCCCTGTTTCTGTTTTTTTGTGAATAGTGTCCCCACAACAAAGATAAATTAAGAGTGGAAAAAATTACCTCCTTTCTATATTTCTCTATTCTTTATGAAAGCATATCAGATATTGACAATAATTCAAAGTTTTCACTCAAAACTGGGCCAAAAGGTGGCTAAGAATATCAGGTAATCGGTATTCTTAACGTTCAACTTGAACTTTCTTGTTTGTTTCTCTCAGGGAGTGTGTGTGTTTATTTGTGCGGTGAGAGCGCACATGACCCGAAGGTGCAAAATGAAAAAAGAAACGCGTGCCTGGCGGCGTCCTCCTTATCCGGACGGCAATCCAGGTGGCCAAGGCCACCCACTTGATTCACCTACCAATTCATTCCGACGCCCAAACAAAGAGCGGCCCGCAGAAAAAGTTAATTTATAAATTATTCAGTAATTTGTTTTAGACTCGGCTTTAGCCGGCGCCCCTCCCTCCACCCACCGCGACAGCAACAACAATGGGAATAAATTTCTTTTGTGCCGCGACTTTGATCCGCCCCTCATTCAAAATGTGTGTGTATCTAAGCCGGGACTCTCGGGGAGCGGGCTATATTCCGCGATTACTATTCTAGCCGTAGTTTGTGTCCTGTATCGTGCGCATAAGTCCGCTCTTATATTTAATTATTAATGTTCATTCAGTCCGGCCAGCGTCTTGTGGCATTTCTCAGCTTTTTGCTGAGCTGCCTGCCCGTTGCCGGTCATCATCATCCGGCACAGCGTTGGCTTCCATTTAAGTGGCTTTCACCTTTGTGCGGTTGTGAAGGAGAACGGCGAAAAAATCGCATTTAAAACGAAGCATTAACGGCTTTAGTTTGCCTGAGGCGAGCTTTTTCCTTCGGTTCGGCACAGAAAGAAAAATAAGGTTCACCTGGCATTGAAAACTTCAATTTCCATTTGGATGTGTAAGAATTTTCAGATATTGAGAGATATTTAAATGGTTTTTATTTGTTAAAGCAATTCAAAGCAATTTAAGTCATATTTTAAGAGACATCATTACTGTATTTTTCCGTACTGTGTTTGTATTTCGATTTCTTTTGCGACCGCAGCTCATTTCCGTTCTTGAATTCAAGTTGAGTATTTATAGTGAATAAAGGGAATAAACCCTTTATGTTGCCTGCGGCTTGGACCACTCGACGCAGAGGATCAAGTGGTCGTAGCCATGACCGTTAAGGATTTCAATGGCTGCGGCTGCATCCTGTCGGAACTTGAAGTGCACATAGGCAAAGCCCTTGCACAGGCCCGAGTTCTTCTCCCGGGCCAGGTACATCTTCGTGTGCGGTCCGATTTTCTTCACCAGCTCCTCGAGATCGGCCTCGGTCATGGACTCGGACAGATTGGAGATGCGCACGGCCGAGGATTCATCGCGTTCCCGGGCCCACGACTTGGCACCGATGCCGCCGCCGCCGCCCTCCTTCATGAAGGGCGGCACATACTTGCCCGACTTGTTCGGATCACTCACGGCAGCAGCGGCCGCGGCATTGGCCTTGTTCTCCATCTGCGTCTTCCTGTCCATGGCAGTGCCCTTGTACGGACAGTTGACGCTCCAGTGTTCGCCATTGCAGATGCGGCACTTGGCTATGTTCTTGCCAGCCTCCATCTGGGTCTCGTGCGTCTGTTCGAACTCCTTGGAGCCGGTGAAGAGCATGAAGATCTCCTCGGAGGCCATGGTCGTCTGCGAGTTGGGCCCGGGCTTGTCCAGACGCGAGTCCCCGAACTTCACCCAGTTGCGACGACGGGCCACCGCCTTGGGCACCACCTGCTTTTCGATCTTGAAGGTGCGCACCACCTTGACCTTCTTGCCGTCATCGTTGAACTTGTACTCGGTCACGTACTTGTAGTCGCCCTCGATGTACTCGCTGGAAGGCGGCAGTCCGTCCACGTAGTCTGCCTCGACCTCGTCGGCCCAGGAAGTCTTGAAGGTTTTCATTTTATCTAGATTTTATAAAGTGGCTAACCAGAATACCTCTAGAGACTGCCTAAAAGCTACAGGAATTTTAAAAGCAGGCCTATTGCGATGGGGTAGCTTTTGGAAGTCTCTAATTATGATAATTAAAAATAAATAAGAAAAGATTTAAGTATGAATATGGGAAAGTAAATTAGTAAACAGGAAAACCTTTATTTATTTCTCTTAGACTTTGTTTTGAATTCAAATCAAACTGAGAATAATCTCTTATCTTGTCTTAAACTAAGAGCAAGACACAAAGTCTCTCTCACTGATAAGATGCTAATAGAAACCAAATAAATACTATGCCTTATCAGCATACAGATTGTTCAGTTCAATTATTATTCAGTTCGCTTTCCCCTGTTCAATAAGTCGGTCGTTCTGTCTGTGTGAAAATGTTAAATATAATCCATCCCAAGACCGGCAAGAGTCTGCAAATCAATGAGTTTTGGCTGCGTGATCACTGTCGCTGTGGAGAGTGCTTAAATTTGGAAACAAATCAGCGGCGCTACGATCTCTTGGATCTGCCAGAAGATGTCAGATCGCTGAGTATTGAGTATGAGGGGAATTCATTACTAGTTAAGTGTAAGTCACTGGCAGCTAAATATATCAATTCCAAGTGTTTCATCTGATTTACTCTCAGGGAGCGATGGCCATCGGTCCAGCTACGACCTGGACTTTATCTTTGATTCCCAGTTGGATCAGTTGATAAGCCGCCGATCAAAGTACTCTGATCTAACGGCCTGGAGCCGCAGCATTATCTGCCAAAACGAGCGGAACTTGCGCTTCTCATTGCCCCAACTGGTTTCCAGCGATGAGGTGGTCGAGTCTCTGGTGAAGTCCCTCGTACGCTACGGCATTATCTTCATTGACGATGTCCCGCCCACGGCCACCATGACGGAGTTGGCTCTGCGGCGCGTCTTTCCCCTGATGAAGACCTTCTTCGGTGAGATGTGGACGTTCAGCGATAAGCCCGATCACGCTGATACCGCCTACACCAAGCTATATCTGGGTTCTCACACTGATAATACCTACTTTTGCGATGCTGCCGGACTGCAGGCGCTTCACTGCATCGAACACTCGGGCTCTGGGGGTGAAAACTTCTTTGTGGACGGTTTGTATGTGGTCAACGAACTAAAGGAACGCTTTCCGGATGCCTACGAGACGCTCTGTAGAGTTCAGGTTCCCGGGGAGTATATAGAAAAGGGCGAGCATCATCGGCACATGGCACCCATTATCCAGTTGGATCCCCTGACCCAGGAATTCGTCCAGCTCCGACTCAATGTCTACGATCGTGCGGTGTTCGATACCCTGCCCCAGTCGGAGATGCCTCGATTCTACCAGAGTCTTCGGCAGCTCTTGCAGCTCGTAAGGACAAAGCAGGTGCAGTGGAATCTAAAGCTAATTCCGGGCAGCATTGTGCTCTTCGATAACTGGCGGGTGCTCCATGGGCGTCAGGCTTACACCGGAAGTCGCACCATGTCCGGCTCCTATGTGCAGCGCACGGACTTCCTCAGCAAGGCTCGTGTGCTGGGAATAATCGAATAAAGCCAAACACCTTTAAGGATCTTTCATCTCGATTTCTGATTGCTCCCCGCTCGGGCACAGAGTCCTTTGCCCTTCTCCAATTCAATTTCGATTGCAAATGCCAACGCATCATAATAAAAAGTTACGATTACAATTGCTGGCCAGCGTCTAATTTTTGTCATGCAAGGGAGGCTGAGGGATGGAGGGATGGAGGGATGCTGCGGAGCCGCATATATAAGCGTACAAAAAATCATTTGGCATTTGTTTTTATGGCCAGCCTCTCATGTGTGTGTCTGCTTTGTTTTTCTGTGCGGCATAAACAAACGCACTTTGAACTTTTTCATTTAAAAGTGAAATTACTTTTTGTTGGCCGTGCAGGTTAATGGCTGTCGCGGTGTCTCGCTGATGTCGTCCTTTAAATGTCCTCCAAATATGGATGTGCCTTAAAGAGGCACTGCGGTGGGTTGAGGACGACGGCGAGGCAGTGTCTGAATATTTATGATAATTGCATTTCATGCAGGTTTTTCCCCCCCAGCTTTTCCCCACCCGTTTTTCACCCAGCTGTCTCTTTCTCATATGCGACGGCACGACCGGCGAAAGCCTTTAAAAGCAGCTTCGATGATGCCCCAGCTGGGCGATAAACATATTTTTGTTCGCTTTTCCTTTGCCGGAAGTTGCAGCGCATCAGCAGCAGCGGCAGTCGTGCCTTTGCATGGCATACTTTTCGGCATTCCACTTCCGTTTTAAAACGCTGCACTCACTTTGAGCCACCGGGGTACTTTTCGATGGTTCAATAAAATCAACAGGCACACACACACAGACTACGGTGGTTTAATATGGTCATGACACAAAGGACATTATGGAGGAGCACTGACACTGCACCGGAAGCGGGTGGGAAAAATGTGAAAAATCAAATAACATTTGCTCAAGGAGCCCCAACCATAATTAAATCCTTAATTAAAGTATATTAACTGGAATTTACTTGAAAATAAGACTTGTATCCTCTACCAAACCCTAATCAACTTGTAATTAATATCCTCGATAATAATTTATATCCCCCTGAATATGACTAAACTTAATAAATGACTCATAAATTTCACCAGCAGACGGCTATAAAAAGCGAAAAGAAATATGTTTAAAAACAATGACCCGCCAAAGGAAAACAAATATCAAACTAAAATCAAATAAAGCAGGGAGACGAAAAAAAAAACATAACACACACACAACAACTCAACTCGAACACACACAGACGGGCGGCAACAGCAAACAAACAAAGAAATCATTGAACCAATTCAGCGACCAACTCAACAACCGGAAACGCGTTTCGAATAAAAACGAATTGAGGACTTAACAATAACAGTAAAAGGCAAGGGCAATGGCGATGGCGACAGTGAAAAAAAAACCCAGCAGACACACACAAACACAGCAAATGGCGTTAGTTGATGGCGACGAAGCATAAAAACCACTCGCCTTGGCTTTATTTTTTATGACTGCCCAGCATGCAATGACGAAACCAGAGCCAGGTGCCCCTGGCCCATGAGGTTTTACCAGCCAGGAGAAAGGAGGGCCAAGACCCGGTACCTAGTTAGCCAGCCAGCCATCAAATGCACTCAGCACAGAGAGAGAAAAGAAGGCTTATGTTTTTTTAGAATTTGGAGAAAATCCAGGGAATCAGGTATATCGATTTTTAATAACAGAAACGAACTATGATAAATATATTTTTGAAGATGTGTATGATTAGTGGAAGGAAAGGAAAGATGGCAATTTTTCAAGGAAACATTCTAACTTTCAGGATAACTCAATAATTAAATATATTAAATTATTGAAATGACATGGCTAACTTGTACTGATAACTTGAGTATTTTATGTCTTTATAATACCATAGAGAATCCCTTAACCTTTTTAAGAATAGATAAACTTGGTTAACCAAAGGATTGCCTATCATTAAGTTCAAACAAGAAGTTTCTTTGTTAAAAATATAATTGTTTAAGATTTTTATTGCATATTAACAACCCCGCAAAGGCCTAACTTAAGTACTCTCCTGCTGAGCCGCAGCCAACAAGCTTTAATTGACACCCCAAAGAAGCCCCGAAAAAATCCCGAAATCCAAACAAAAAAACACGAATTCATATAACCAGCTTACATTGAATACAAAAAGACGCTAAAGGGGAATAAGGGTGGGAAAAAAAGAGGTGACAAAAGGGGGGAATCTGAGAAAAAAGGCTGCCACCCCCGGTGGGTGGAGGCGCATAAAAATGATGGATGCCTGTGAAAAATGTCACTTGTTGCGTAGCCGCCGATGTGTGTGTGTGTGTGTGCTTTTTCCCATCCAAAGCCAATCCTGGCGGAAGCAACTTTATGTTCAACTAGCAAATAATCATGTCCGGTCTGCAATGGACAAGGGCGTTATTGGAGAGGTCGAGGGGCAATCACAGGGGTTACCGAAAGGCAGCTGCGAGCTGGGGGGAGCCGGGTCAGTTGAGTGACGTGAGCCACATGGCGTGGTAAGGGCCACTGGCCACTGGCCACGACCACCGCTCGCTTCCCATTATGCTGCCCGTCCGGCTCCCATTGTCCGGCAGTTTGCTTGTTTTGCTTTTTGGCGATTTTACGGCTTATGACGAGCCAAACGAGTCGGAGTCCCAGTGCCAGTTCCAGTTCCCCAATGTCTGCCTCTCATGCTCCTCCCTCCTCCTGGCTGTGCTTGTGAAGTGTTGGCGTAGCCGGGTTTATTAGTAGGGCTTATGTTTTATGGCCAAAAGGACAATAGATGGCCAACAGATGTGTGCCTTTTGTTGGCCTTGCTAGTTGTCATATGCTCGAATAAGCTGTCACACACCCATGTGTGCATGTTTGTAACATAATTTATTATGTTATAAAATATTATCCGGACCACGTTTGTCCCTACGCATCGCTTCATTGGCCGCTTAAATCGACCGTTTTGTTTGGAGACTCAATTATTCATATTGCATTTGTTGTAACTTCTCTCGGTCTCGCTCTCGCTCGCTGGGCTCTTATTATGACATGTGTCTGGTTTGTAGTTGTCTGTCTGTGTGTCTGGCTGCCATTTATAACAACTGTCATGGCCTCTAGGAGCACTGAGAGAAATATATTTACCTAAAACTAAAGTTATGAAGTAAGAACAAGCTATTCTTATCATTAAAAGAAGGCTTGCTTCTCGTGTAAGTGTTTGTATATCAAATAATATTTAATTAAAATTTACTTTACTGAGGTTAAGGTGGTTAACCTTTTCTCTCAGTGCACTCACTCGTATAGTTGGTAATCGATGTGAAGCTACCAAAATAAACCAGCACAACGTTATGTGTCAAAGTTTAAGCACTTCTGCCATTTAAAGATCATTAAGCATAACCGCTCCAATCCCCCAAATGGATCCAACTGTCACTCACTTGCCACAACATGTTGTACAGCGCCTCATCCTCCACTTCTTCTTCTCCTTTGCAGTGTCCTGCAGCACGGTGACGGTGACCAAGTGCCAGGCCGCTCTGCGTACCCTGCAGGCCTTTCAGTTCTTTCGGCCCACCTGCCTGTGCAAGGAGCCCGGCATGGATCCCGACTGCAACCACTTTCGGGACTTTCTCTTCGATCATCCTTGCGGATTTGTTCTGAAGAAAGGTGAGTGGTGATCATAGTGGATCCTAGATACAAATGCTCACTTTTTTACTTTATGTTTCCGCAGCCGAAAAGGATCCTTATCCCATTGATGCACTGCCCACGTGCAATCACGCTCTGTCCGTCTGCCAACAGGAACGCAAATGCCTGAAGCTCTTCGAGGACTTTAAAACGCATTGCAAGGTGCGCGACAACAAGTGTAAAATGGAAAACAGGTAAGACAGAGAGGCTATAAATTAATGGGAAGGACTATCAGACTAGGCAGACTTTTTATTTCATACAAAAAGAAAGGTTAAGAATAAAATTTTTAGGCATGCATCTCACATCTCCTAGACTCCAAATTTTTACAGAATTGTTAACTCTTATAGAAAAAACATAAAGTAATTTCAAAGAACATAATAAATTCGTTTCCGTTGGCCTAACATTTGCCATTGTATTGCAATTGAAAAATATACTTAATGAATTGTGCGCTCGGAACTTAATTAACAGGATAAAAAATTCACCTTTTTGCCCACGTTTAAAAATCCATTTTGATAAAATATTTATGTCGTAACTAGTGAGTGATCCAGGTTTCAGGAAAAAATGGAAAAAGACTTGTTAAAAGCAGCCGATTAAAATATATCTGTATGTTTTCTGAATAAACAAATACGATATCATATCCATTTAAATAAAAAAGGGAGTGTTTTCTGTGCTTTGATTGAGGATATACTTTTTTATGGCAGGAAAAGCATTTTTACGATACGCAAAATTCGTAAGCTTAAAATATAATTGAAGTTACCATTTTACGTATATGTGCAAGCCCTCACAAGTGGTAATTATTCCGATTGTAGTAGCCATATAACTATCTTTAGTTTTACGATTCATGAACTTTGTTCGTTTGAATTACAATTAGGGTAGATTATGGGCTACTATTCTACAAATATTGCAATCCCTCAAAGGCAGGCTTTAATTGGCAATCCAACTACCAAAAAAAATCTCTCAAAAGCCATATCAGTAACCATCATGAGAACGGAAGCTCAGCGATTAAAGTGTCAGGTAAATTACGAAAAAATATACAAGCGAAGTCCACTGCCAAGAACCAATTTCGATAATGAAAATTAAATTAAAGCGTGTTTGACTTAATAAGAAAATTGATTTGCCCCTTGCCGCAGCACAGCCAAGCCACTTAATGGTTAACGGCAAATGCAAATTGCATTGGCAGTCGGCAAAAAGCCGTCAGAAGCCACCTGAAACCCACTCCGTACTCCTGGCCGGATCCTGGCTTGGAAAAAGAAGAGAGACGCTTGCAACATTCAATTTCGATATTCGATTTTATTGGCAAAAAAAAAAAAAACACACAACGTACACACTCGTAGCAGCAGACAGCAGCGTAAACAGGAGTCAAGTTGAGCGAACAGAAGGCGAAATGAAACTTCCTGCTTGCCGGCATCTTGCCGCTTCCTTTAGCCATCACATATCCTTACTGACGCGATTTCCTACCGCCTGCCGCCAGGACCTGCCGTCTGGCTCAGTGGCTCGTTGCCTCGATACACTTGAATACAAACGTTCTGAATGTTTTAATAACTGGAAATGACTTTTTGCGGCGGCAGCGACCGAGGAGCGGCTGAAGGGAGCTGGTGGAGTTGACTTTGGAGTTTGAAACTTGGGCTTAAAGTTCTCCATATCCACAGCCACCGCTACCCGGCACTCCTTCCTCCTTCGACCCGGCCTAAAACTTTCCGCACGCATGCCAGGCCAGGCATTCGAGCTGCGGGTTTCGGTTCTGGCTGGAGATCCACCTATGCGATAAAATATTAATTGCAACGCCGTGTGGGTGCACTGAGAGAAATTCAAGCAGAGGCTTTCAAGATGTTTTCATTTATATTTTTCGATACAAAAGTAACTAGAGATTTCTCTACTTTAAGTTCACTCACTTGAGCTCAATTTTCTTATGAAATTAACCAATAAAACTTCATAAAATTATATAAAAAATCTATCTTACATCCTTAAGAAATCTTTGAAAATGTAACAGAATTTTCCCCTTTTTATAATATGTGTAATAAACACAAATTAGTCCCAGTGCACATGCATTTTTGATGTAATTGGCAATTTTAAAGTTTGCATGGCCCCCAGAACGGAAGTCGCTGGCAATGCGGCTACGGTTGCGGCGGTTAGGGACTCGAAATGTATTCAATTAGCTGGGGGGCTGCCTTCGTGATGGGAGGGGTTGGGAGGGGTTCAAGCCGTCTCCGATTTAACCAGGTTCTAAAAACCGGCCATCATCGCTTTGCTCGCTCTTTGCAGGGACGCCTGCCACGACTCGTGGACCAATCTTCGACTGTCGCCGATGTTCGGATGCATTTGCCCGAACAACCATATGAAAAAGCGCTGTGATCGTATCTTTAATATTGTTAATCACAATCCGTGTGTGGGTAAGTTTCGTCTGGCGATGCCGAGCCGCTGACCGTGACTACAGTAACTGCAGTAACAACCTATAACAACTGTACCAACAACTAAATAAGAATATCAGAACAACAACATCAAGCAACAAGCAACGAACAACACAAACAGCTGAAAGAGAAAGAGCCGCAAAGGCGACAGCTTTTCCGAAAAAAAAAAAACAATTGTTGGAAAACCCAATATATATATATATAGTTTTTTGTTTTCATTGTCCTCTGTTCCTATTATTATGTGTCTCTCTTTCCCTGTCAACCTCTGGCATCGCAAGTTCTTGTGTGAACCGAGAAAGCAAAAAACCAATTTGATTCGTTCTTAACTGATTCTTGCGTTGGTTTCACTTTTGATTTGTGATTTCTAATTTCTGTTATCGATTTCCTTATCCTTTGGTTATCGTAATCTTGTGTGAAACGCTCAAAAACCGAAACTCTAGCCTAACCATTTAAGTAACCTAAACAAAACCAGAAACTAAACTATCGCACGCTTCTGCATCAACAACAAAAAAAAGCCAACCAAACCGAAACCAACTAGAGAAAACCCAAAATGAAACCCATGTTCTGCGATCAGTAACCAAACTATGCCTATATCCAATATATATCATACTATATACGAATATTAGCTATGCCCAAGTAATCGTAAATATCACGTATACGAATGTATATCAATGTAAACCAAAGCTGCCGTGCTATCTCTCTCTCTCTCTCTATACTTCTCTCTGTATCGCTCTCTCTCTATCTCTCTCTCTCTCTCTCTCTATCTGTCACTATCAAAAGTTTGTCGTAGCAATAAGCTATAGCTATATCAGCCCATAATTACATACAGTCACTTGCTAAAGTTACCTGCCACCCAGCGAACCGAGTCTGTGCTTTAGATTGATTGCACCAACTTCTAGAACTAACTCGCTAGCCGTAGATATATAAGACCAACTCTAGACCATACTAACTCCATCACGGCTATGTATACACTGAGAAAAAATGAAATACACAACAAACACTGTCCCTGTGCTTTATTTTCATTTTCGGTGTAGGGCCAGATTTCTCTCAGTCCGCGGAAAGCTTTGATTTGATTACCGCCCCCACGCCAGAGACCACGAAAACTCTTTAAAGCATAATTTCATTTTCCACTTCACCCCTTCACCTACCACCAGCCACATGCCACATGCCAGCCACCTGCACTAATGGATTAACAGCACCCCAGAGCAGAGTGATCCCTCCTGCTGAAAATTGTTATAAGTACACACAGCACACAGCACACACTAATTGCACTAATTAAATACCCGCACATACACACTCTGCACCTCTTCGGCACTAAATGATTTTCTCTCTTTTCCGCACGCATGGCACCCGCGATATGCACCTGCTCCACCTTCCAGATAGACTAATCTTCTTCCCCAACGGTCTGCCCAAATTGAAGCAGCCGCGGACCAAGACCAAGTCCAGGCCGAAGCAGAAGGCCAGGCCCAAGTCCAGGCCGAGGCAGAGGACACATGGCCTCAACGGCACCGAGCTCATGTCCAACAATATCGAGTACCACGACGAGCCCAATGGTTTAAATGATCCAACCATAGAGGAGGAGGCGGAGGAGGATCCACAGAGTAACGACCACGACGAGGAAGAGGAGGATGAGGAGGACGATGATTATGATGACCGTATACGAGCCGAGATTTATTCCAATTACCCGCACTACCTCCATCCGCCGTCGTGGGGCATTAACAATCCCCTGGTCCTGGCCTCGCACAGTCCCCACACATTGGACGACGACGACGATGTGGTGGTGGAGGTGGTGGCCCACAAGAAACCGCCGGCGCCACCGACTACCGTAGTGCAGCAGCAACACAACAATGCTGGCGCTGCGCTGGAGCATGACGTGGTGGTGGTGGTGGATGCGGGCCCCGGGCCCCACAACCATGCCCATCCGCACTCGCATACGTACTACACGCACGGCGATCAGAGCTCGACCACGGGATCCGGACTGCCAGGACAGCCGTCACCCACGATACCCAGCCCACCTAAGTACGCGGCTAGCTCCTTGGTTGCCCCCATTCACCCCGAACCCGACTTGTTTGTGGCATCTTCGGCCAAATGACGGCGGCGGCAGCTGCAACTTTTCCACAAAGTTCGGAGCCAAGCACACACACATGTGATTGCCTTGGAGTCCGGCCGCCCCCCTGAATGGCCTTTCATTAACTCTGCTCTCTAAGCCACCGAGGAGCTGCAAACTTTATGCAAAAAGCTTTTAAAATAATTGACTCACTTGGGTATGCCACAATTTCCGGTTAAAAAGCCAACTAATGAATAAGTCCGGCTGGCGGCAGCCAGGCAATCCTTGATCTCGGCTCCCCGGGCACTTGTCCAGCATTTAGTAATCTGATTTTAATGCATTTCATTGTAATAAATATTCAAATGAGTGCACTCTGAGCTGGAGACACGACCAGTCCAGACCGGACTTACGCGCCGCTCGGATAAAGGCCACAGCCTTCGGGGGGTGTGGTGATGACGATTTAATTGGCCAGCTGTAGCCGTAATGCCCAAAGCCGATTAATGTCCAAAACTCAAGTCATTTTCTTTACCAAACCAACGAGATTTATGTAATTTGCTAAATCTCCTTATGCACCGCCACTCTGTTTGCTTGCTTATACTTGCTACTTACACACAATCCCCCCTCCCGCACCCTGTTTCGTAATTTGCACTTAATTATCTGTACAACTCTGCAATTTATTCAGCACCGGCACCAAAATGCACAAAACAGCACCACCACTCGGCGATTTAGTTGCCGGCAGCGATATAACCCACCGCACCTACACCGGCCCCACGATGGATGAACGAGGTGAGTCTGAGTTCCACAAATTGCACTTAGCCCGGCAGCACTGTACTATCCCTTCCCCGAGGCACCGCACTTGTCTATTTTCACATCGAATAAATCTGGAAACTATTCCAGGCTCAAATATGGTTTGGGGGCTCTCATATTAAGTGGGTTACAACCGAGAGAGGTTTATATTTAAGTTTTGGGTTGGCATTTTCAATTCTTATTGTTATAAATTTTACTGAAAAATCGGAGGGATTTTATAAAATAATTAAATGTGGATTTCAAATTTATAAAACTGAGCTATTTGATAATAGAACATATTCGATAGATAAAACTTAGCCCAGGAAACTCACTGAAAATTTTACTAAATAATTTCGAAAGTGATTTTTGATAAGCTCAATCCTTCATTCAAAATATATTAAAAATATTTAAGACTTTAGTTTTCAGTCTTGATACAAACCACATAAATTAGGATTTGACCAGCTTACTATCAGATCATTTTATTTAAAGGCAACTGCTATATAGCACAGCTTTGCTCTTCAGTAAACTTCAGTACCTCAATTTATATATTTCTTAAAATTATACCTTATAATACCTTCTTTTTCCTGCATAAAATATTTCCTAGGTCAAGTCAGAACCTTTTCAATAAGCGCAATTAAAAGGCTACCCAGTGTACGTCGGTTACTTCTTCAGAATATTATTTCTCATTGTTTTCCTTTAAATTATTAATTTCCTTTAAAAGCTCTCTTTCTTTTTCATATTTTGGCTTGTAATCATAACCGCACGCATGGGGCAAGAGGTTAATTATTGTTTGAACTTACCACAAAGTTCCGCTGACTTCTCTCATTGGGTGGCATTTAATTTGAATTAAATATTTATGCACTTCGCATGGGAAATGAAGCTAGGGGTCAGTCAGGCCGTAAATTAGACAATTGGCGTGTGAGTAAGTATTCCACCAGGAGCCACATGGTTCCAAGAAGCACTCCTTTCTCTCTGTATCTCGCTCTCTTTCTTGCACCACTTTCCCCGTCTCTCTCACTCACTTGTAGACTCCCAGCAAATGCTTATTAGAACAAACAAAGGTGACCAGGCTTTGCCGACTATGCTAGGTCCTTTGTTGTTTGCCACTGGCTCCACTGGCATTAGCTATCTGCAGGGGCAATCACTTGCAGTTACATGAAAGCAGCACTCAAATCACAGATCTCTATATAAATATATATATATATATATACTTATCGGTATATATGTATAGCCTGATGCAAGGCACAGTGGTGTCATAAATAAGGATTGCGAACCCTTAACGCGTCATCAAAAAGCAAAGCCCAAGAGCTGCAACCCGGCACTCCACTATGGCTTTTGCTTTATTGGTACACAATTCTAATTAATATACACTATACACTGAGAAAAAAGAATGCTCAAGAATGCTTTATTTGATTTTATGCAAACTATTTTTATTCAGATATAGATAGAGTTTATAGAACCAGTTTATTTCCATCTGCCTTTTAAGAGGGATTGAAGTTTCATTCTTTTTGTAGGAAAATATTTGTAAATATTTTAATATATTTTTTTTGGTAACTATTTAAATTAAATACATTTTAATAAAAAATATATTATTTAGAAATTGCCCTGCACAATCATATATTTTATGAAATTTTAAATAATTTCTAAGATGGCAAACTTTCTACTGAAAAACTACAAAGTTTTTATTGCAAATAATCAAAATAATCTTGAATAACAATTTTTGAGATAAATTTTCTTTAGAAAAATATGTTGTTTAATAAGCAAGTTAATATATATATTTTTATTTAAGTTTAATATACAATACAAACAACTCTAAAAATATATAATTATATAGGCACTTTATTTTATTTCTTGAGATATAAGCATAGGATTAAAGAATCACAAACATATATTCTCCGCTTATAAATTGCTGCTGATTTACGGACTCTGCAATTTCTGGCCACACAACAAACGACAATTGTTAATGTCCTAATCAATGCATCCTCCCATCCCCTGTGCTCCTTTGGCTATCCCCCCTTTTTTTTATTTATGGCCACGAATTTCACTTGCCATTTGATGCCGGGCCGTCCATCATCGACGGCTGGCGTTTTGTTTTTGCTCCTGTTTCCCGCTGCTGCACGCGGCAATCTGTTCGACAAAGTTATAAATTCCCAGCCTGCATTGTGCATTGTGCATTATGCATTTCTGCACACAGCTTTGTCTATTGTTGCAGCTGCCGAGCTATGGGATTGCTGTAAATATTAGCAAACTATTTATGCACGTCAAGAGCACATGCACACAGGACTCTGTCGATTTTCACCGACAGTCGCCTTATTTACGTTTATGGCGACCAGTAAATTAACAACACAAGCAGCAGGCACAACAATAACCCCCCGATATTGGAGGTTTATCTGATTTTTGAGGGCACATTTCAGGCGAGTGATGTGCATAAATTTCCAAGCAAAAGCCACATGGTTTTTTTTGGTATACGTTTTAGTAGGGAAATTTAAATTGAATTGTTATTGTTGCTGATTGGATTCTCGAATGCAAAGCACAAACATTTTCAATGGCCCTAAGGGCTACGAATTTTCCAGTCAGGCCATCAACAATGTCACTATTGAAAGCAACAATAGCTGATAAAAATAAATAAACATTGTTAGTTTTCATTTCTGATTACGGAAGTCGTTGTTGACTTTACCTAATATATGGGGGAAAAAAAGCAATCAATCAGTTAATTAGTTTAGCAAATTGGTACATAATTATTAAGAGTAATTAAGCTTAAAGGATTATTATTATTATAAGTTGTACAATTTGAGAAATATATGTTTTTTTAGTTAAATGCAAATATGCGTAAATGGCGGTTCAAGTCCGGCTCACAGGACCAAAATGAAAAGATCGGTAAAAGTAGAAGAGATTTCACTTGCTGAGTAACTATTTCAAACCGATTTCATTTCTTTAGCTAAGATTAAATGTATATTCTATCCTTATCTATAGACCTATTAGCACTATTATTCCTTTAAAGTTAAATGCATTAGCTGAACATAATCCCCAAAAAGCTTACATGCCCATCCAACTAATGGGTATCTCGTGTATAAAAATTAAGCTGAGCGTTCAAACTGAAAATTTAATTAAGCACAACTAAAAAGCAAATAAAGCGATTTGTCAGCATTGCGCCAACAACAAAACGAAGCAAAGCACGCTTGCCGGGAACAACAGCACCCACAGCACCCACAGCACCCTTAAACCCAAACACACACAGCTCCTAAGCACCCAGCACTGCCACATAGGTACATGTATATCTAGATATATATATATATATATATAGTGTATATATAGGATACATCCGCACGATGTTTGCGTGTAATAAATATTTTCATAATATCGCACAATCCACTTAGAAGTTGCAGAGGGCGATATGTTGATACCACAGCCCCCGTCGCCATGCCCAAGCACCGCCAAACACCTCTGTGTATCTGCATCTCTGTGTATCCGTGAGGGCCATCGCCTGCAGCGTTAGTGTGTGTATCCAGGCGATGCAGCTGCTCACAGCCTGGCTCCCAATTAGGGCATGAAAACCACGGATGGGCCCTGTTTCGGCTATATTTGATATGACAACCCCCCGCACAACACAAAACACCCAACACAGACACACACACACACATTCCACACTCGCTAGCCTCACACGCACTGGCCAGAATGTAATTTTGAAATTATTGCACATTCTCAGAATTTATTTCCGTTGTTTATGAGTTTGTTTAAATTTCGCGCACCGTATCTGCAGCCGCATATCGCCATGTTTACACTCATGTTTATATGCGAGTGTGCGCGCCTCTCTGCCACCGCACTTGCAAACCTATATGAACCCTTCGCTTTTTGGTTGAATGTTAAATGTTAAATGGCATGCAATGACCCGAGTGCAGCTGAAAACGTTTTGTATTGAAGCAACCTAGCGGATACGGCGGCGACAACGCTGCGTATGCGCAACAATTAGATGGCACAGATCCACTCAACGACAGGAGCTTACAAGCGCGATAACAGTTAACAAAACGGAGCTAATCCCATTCAAGCCACCCTCCCAAGACACCCAAGACTACGAGACTATAGGAATACGGGACTACAGGACTTCAGGACACGCCGACACGAGGACCGTTAGCATCGCGCCGTGCCGCGTCGCGTCTGTTTGTTGCGCAAATATTTGCGATGGCAATGCGAGCGACAAACATAAATACGTCGCACGTCTCCTGGCAAATCCTTGGCCATTTAGCGCCAGCAGTTTGACCCCTCCACCATCCAGCAGTCACCAGTGAATCCTTGTATAGCGGTGGAAGTAGCACTGGGATTGGCATCCTTTTGAGCTTTGCCAGACGCCGCAAATGAAGCGCACTTCGGCGTGCTTTCGGCGAGATAAGCAATTCGCACACAGAGAAAAATAGGAAAAGAAATGGGGAAAATGTTACCGATTTATATTTTTAACACCAATGCATGTCAAAAGCAATTGAATTTCAATTCAAAAAGAACTCTTAAGGCAAGACTTTTTATGAGTAAATTATATAAAATAGTTTAGCTCAATTAAATGAATACAAATGAATACATTTTCAACACAATTTAAAGATAAAAGCAATAAAACTACAATTAAAAATGTAAAATAATAAAAAACTGATAGCTACCATATATTTTTCTCTGTGTGCCATTGCTGATATTGATGCTGCTGTGGTGGTTGCAAAGCGTTTTGAGACCTCGGTGTTTGCCATTTGCCCGCTCTATCAGCGCATGACATTTGACAGACGCACCAGCCGGTGGGACAGACGCTTCTGTATTTGTCCTCTGTTTATGTTTTGCCATTGATAGCAAATGGGATTCGAAGCGTGGCGGTAACCAGAAGTTCCTATGAAAATCGCAAAACACACAAAAACTGAAAAGAGAAAACAATTTCGATTCCGTTTCTGTTTCAATGCAAAGCGTTTTAGTCGCACCCTTCGTCCTGCACTAATTTTGAACGATAATTGCTGGCACCGCCTCACTCTTTCACATTCTTCCCTGTATGTTTGTTCGATTTCTTACTCTACTTTCTTTGACACTAACTGTATTTGTTTGTTCCTTTCGAAGGGAAAGGAATTCTGTTTCATTTGTTTGTGCCAAGCCACTCTTCGGCGCTTGAAGAATCTAAGTATATCATTTTTTGTTTTGTTTGTTTTTCCTTTTTTTAACATACCTAATATAAAAGTATATTAATAGCTATAAAATTGATTGTAAGAAAGGCAAATGCTACAACCAGATATATACTGAAATTTATGCGAATCTGATTGGATAACTCAAATGCTGCGTAGCTGCAACAGTCACAATTACCAACTACAGTCTAATAACAAACCAGTAACAACAACTATATATAGATGGCACAAGAACAAGAACTACAACAATTAACAACAATTAACAACCAGTCACAACAACAACAACAACAATCTACAACAACTACAACCATACTCTACCCCTCTCTCTTCTTGCTAACCTCAAATTGCAGTAAGAATATTGGGCATGGACGAGAAACTGCATCAGAGAATCTTCAATGATAATTTGGCCCTAATTGATACGCCCCTAATAGCCATGGGCACCGGCTCTGGTTCCGGCACGGTCACCACATCCGGCTCCGGCTCCGGTTCCGGCCTGGGCTTATCCGGCAGCTTTAACTATCCGGGCTCGATGCACGGCGTGCCCAGCTATCCGTTCAATATAAGCGGCTTCCATCAGCGGCACATGGCAGCGGCGGCTGCCGATAATGAACCATTCGATATCATAGATACGGGCTTCGGCTATGGCGGAAACGGAAATACCGGTGTTTACTACCAAAGTATGTGTACACGTATTAGCATGAACGTAATCCATAAATAAAAAACAAGTCCAGGATTCCAACCAACCAAGCAAAAAAACCATAGATATTTACAAACAGAAAACTAAAAAATAAATCAATTTTGAAATGCAGCAATTACATGCAGAAAAAGCAAATCCAGATTTGTGTGTGTTCAAACTCCTAGAACTAATTAAGAGGCAACAAAAAAATCGTTCGTTTGTTCATTTCGTTCGTGCGTTCACCGTTTAGATAGATTTTTGTGGATTAATTTATGATTTCCGTTTTGTGTCGTCCCCCTGTAACCGATAAAAAAAACACCCCGTGTTGCAGGTACTTTTTTTTTCAAATATACTAAATAAATCAAATTCATTGAAATTTTTGCTTTTGTGTTGAAGGTAAATATATATACATATATAAATACAAACAACTTGGCGCGATCCGTACGCCACTTGGCTTTGTGCATAATTTTTGGCAATCGCTCTTTCAACCTTTATAAATATTTAAAAAGAAAAACGAAAATCAAACGAAATCTAAGTATAGTTACAACTACAAACAATTAATACATTACAATTTCTATACATATATAAATATTTACATATATCTCGAACTACTTTAACTGCTTTTGTGTTTCAATTCAATTCCCTTTACGTAGCTTGCCATTTGTTTTGAGAGTTTTTTGAAATTTTCTTACGAAAGAAACCCAAGAAAAACAAAAACCAAAAAAAATTAAAAACAAACAATTTGCTTCCAATGCGTTTAAAATAATTAATTTCTGACCATGAATTTTGTTTGACATTTTGTTTAACTAACAGAAAACTCTAGAGAGTACAAAAAGAATATAGATTTGTGTACAAGTTGTGAATATTTTCGATACTAACTTTTATCTACGTTATGTGAGCAAAATGAAAACCCTAAACAAAACCAAAAAATTAAACAAAATTCATTTAATTTCTTTCCTAAAATATATACATAAAGTTAAACCAAAAAAAAAAAAAACAATCAAATTTTGTTACATTCAATTCAAGCACACTTTTTCAAATTTTTTCCAACGCACCCAGTTTTTTGAATCCAAAACAACCAAAAACATAACAACTAACCCAACGTCAAAAGCGTTTTCGATCAAATTTTTTGAGATCCTCCAAGTCATTCTTCCCCTTCAAGTGCAAACAACATTTGTGTCATACAAATTATACATTCACCAGCCATCGAGTTCATTGTTTCATACAACAAAGTCACCAAAAAGAACACCACGAACTTCTTCCGTGAGAGACGGCGTACTGAAGCTGGACTTTTTATTGAATATTTAACATAAAGCTTAAAGGTGAACATTCGCCAGAAAAAAAACAGCAGCCAAGAAAATACTCCCCCCAAAGAGAAAACATACAAATTGATTTTGTTAAGGCATTTTTTTGTTCGCTGCCCGACTTTTCTGTTTGGCTTTTTCCGTGTTCCGTTTGAAAATTACTTATTTGCGTTACCTTGCCTTCTTTGAAGCATAAATTCAGTTTAGTTCCCCCAAAGACCCACAGAAACACACTCAGCATAGAACAGAGTCCCCAGTAAAGTATGCCAAAGAAATACACATTCTCACACAGTCGTCGAAGAGCATCGGCTATACTATATCATGAGTCATAAGTCCCCCTTGTTGGGACCTCAGAAAACCCCAAAGATTCATCCCCGGAACTGAACTCACTTATAAATACACACAGCCACACCACAGGAGTTAGAGTATCGTTGCCGATTCCCCCCCTTAAAACAGAATATATTTTTATCAGTAGGCTTGGTAGTTTTTAAAGTCGAAACCAATAAATAAATAACAAATAAATCTATTCCTCTCATATCCATATATTTATATATATAGAACTTAGTTGTGTTTTTGCCAGCCCTGCGACCCTGTGACCACGCCCCGAAAACGTTGAAAGTAATGCCCCCCAAATTCCCATAATTGACTCTCACTCTCTCGAATCTCTATCTTTGCGCCTCTCTACCCCGGATTCCAGTAATAGGCAATAAACAAATTTCTGGAATATTCGCATTTAATTTACGTTTATTTATGTGCATTTTTGTTATTTTGATTTAATAATTTCAATCGTTTTTTGTGCCGTTACGAGGAGGAAATGTCTGCGGGGGTGTGCTGGGATTTTTTGGAGCAACGCTTATGATTACCAATTGAAACTGAAGAGTTGAACTGAAAGTTGGTTAATTAAAATGCAATCGATAGCGGCTGTCACCCGAACCAATCAACCGGCGGCAGTGATTTATATTCAGATTGATACTCATGTACCCTCTCCATTGACGGGTATTCAAAAGTAATTGAGTTGTGATTAGGCCTTCAGTTAAACGTTAAATACACCTCTGCGAATATATTTTACCTGTGAATAGCCGTCGTAAATAAACAAGCCAATTGAGAGTGAATAAGCGACTAAAAACGTGTATAAATAAATGAAATTAATTAAGACCATCCACTGGCTGTCCCTGAATTTTAGCATTTTAATTAGTTCTAAATGCAATCCACTCTCGATTGGTGTAATCAGCGATTTTACAATTCATTTCGACGAGCATCTGGATGACCGATATCACTAACCAAATCCGAATTGGGTTAAAACAGCTAATGCAATCCGCCAGTTGGATTGGGGACAGGCGACACCGCCGTTTTATATATAGTATATATATATATTTTTTTTATTTTTGAACGCGAGTGCCGATTGCAAATCGAATATGGTATAGCATAGAGAAAGGGTTGCGCAAATTGAAAACTAATGAACTATTTCAAACATTTTCTCTACGCACCTCCGCTGCGGTCACCATTTACCCATCTGCCAACGATAAATCCCCAATCAACCAACTCCCCCGGGCAACATTTGCTCGATGCAAAATGCAAATGCAAATGCGACTGACACACTTGGGCACGTTTTTGGCCGGCTGCAGGTGGTCAGGATGTCGAAGTTGACCTCTCAACGGAAATAATCAAGCAACACTTTCAGGTGAGTGCAAAGAAAGGTCCCCGAAACGAGGCTGGGGCAATGCAAAAAGCAACTCACACAATTTGCAGCGTTTATGAGAGCACTGAGAAAAATTGAGAGACAATTGAAACTAATAAAGTGATGATAAAACATTGTGGGTTTCTGTAATAACATTATTTTCTTAATTTACAGAAATCACTGGTATACTCATTTTTAAAGTGATTCTTTTTACAATAAATATACAATTTCATGAATAATCCTTACAGTTCCATTTTTCTCTCTCTGCTCTTATCCCCCTTAGAGTACCTGTCACACGGCATTGGACACTTGCCGGGAGGATCCGTCCTGCTCCTCGTCCCTGCAACCGATGCTGATGCACTGCGAAATGCACCGGTGCAATCGCAATGCGTGCATGTCCTCGCTGCAGGCCTTCTACAAGGGTCCCCACGAGGACCTCAATCTGGACATTGCCTTTTGTCTATGCAAGTAAGTGGCTGGCCACCGGCCAGCAGCAAACAAACCAAACTCAACCAAACCAACCCAAAACCGAACAAACCAAAAACTGAACCAAACCCCACCCCATTGTTCCGCCGCAGGAAAACGGGCAGCAGCCAGCAGAACGCCAATCGGCACGACATGTGCATGATTGCACAGGAAAAACTGCATCCAGTGTGCGCACAGCGGCCGCCCGATAACAGTAATCCGGCCAGCTCCAATGGCATTTACTACCATCCGCCGCCGGCCTGTCACGTGGTAGCCGACAGCTGCAAGGAGGATCGCGAGTGCAGGTGGGTCATAATTCAAAAATTGAGCGTAAAGCGTTCGGTGTTCAGTGTTCAGTGTTCAGCGTTCAGCGTTCAGCGGAACCGGAAATGTACGCAATGCAATGTATACTTTCCGGTCATGAACGGGCGCTTTTATGGAAGCTATAATATGGGTGTTTTAAAATTACATTAAAAGAGCTAGTACTCTGTATTTGGCATCTAGGAATTAAAAAAATAATATATTTTACAGAACCTATATTTATAATATATTTAGGCTTATAAAAATGGAGTTTTATTCATTAACAACGGTAGAGTACTTTATTGAATTTAATATTCTTATTAAAGCTGTACAATTTGAATGCTAAAATTACATTGAATGAGTCAGTTATGGTTTACTTTACAATTACAAAAATATATATATTTTTTACATACAAATTTTATGAGTGACTTTTTTCTTTAAAAGAATGGTAGCTTTTTAAATTGATTTTTAAAATCAATTTATTATTATTATTATTAAATATTAAAATTGTTGAATACGTTATCAAAAATTAAAAAATGTCTTATTTAATAAATGTAATGATCTTATAAATACAGTATCCTTATTTAATACATTTAATTTTACTTTAAATGCTATAAAATTGTTGTAGTTTGTTAGTTATTTGCAGTTGTCTTTAAGAATAAATCTTGGGCACACAAAAAATATATAATAAACATACAAAATAATGAAGTATCGAAAAAAGTAGCCTCCTAAAAAAATAATATTAACTAAATTTTTCAGTTGAAATCAATAAAATATTAAATGAAATCTAATTTATTTTAAAGTTCTTAAAAAAAAATCTTAATAAAACGAACTCAGTAATATATTCACAAAAAACACTGCATTTGGTACTTAAAAAATGCCACAACATAAAATTATATATATTTTTAAGAATGTTTAAGCCCCTATGACCTGAAGTGCCCTATATTTTCTAGATTTAATATAGGTAAAATCTCAAAAACCTTTAAAGCTATTTAGCTATCTATTTAATATCTTCATTTCTGGTAACCTTATAAAAACTATTCCCAATCACCGTAATTGCCACATACTCACACTACTGTATTATTTTTCAACTTGCCACCAATTCAATTAAGCGAAATTGGATTTCCCAGACTTAAACTCACGCTCGCGTTGATATTGAATTAGAGGCGTTTAGCCACGGCAAAGTCTGCGAAAGCCGCAACTTTGATGGCACTCAGCCGAACTCGTTAAATTGACACGAGCTGGGTGCTCCGGAATTTTGTAGTTGCCAGCAAGCGGGGCATAAAATTACCACTTTGCCAAAGGCATCTCCATCTCTCCATATCCTCTCAATCTTCACAACTCAGATGAGCCGGGGCAGGAGCCAGATCTGAAGCTGAAGCTGAAGCCAAAGCCAAAGCCGTAGCAAGAGCCGGAGCCAGAGCCGGAGCCAGACCCCGAGCTCTTCATTAAGCCAGACAGCAACAGCAGCAGCTAAAACTTGCAGGCCAGACCGCGTGAATGTGTCAAACACAAAGTTAAGTTATAAATACGATGCAGCAGCACCCTCACCCTCGAGCTGTCATCTCGGATGCACACAGCTTAGAACGGGTTGAGGTGTGGCAGCTTGGGGAGTTTGCCGCATTTTGGGGGTGGGCTTGTTTCGGCGTGTTTGTTTGTTTGTTGTCATGTTACGGCTGAACGACCGCAAAGTACGTGGTCGTTGCTGTGGCTGTGGAAATTAATTGCCTTTTAAGTGAATCGCACTTGCTTTGGTAAACAACTAAATTGGACTAATGACGCTCATTTTGTATGCTGCAGCAGCTGCCTGCTGCCTGCTCTCTGCGAGGCGGGTGCAGAGTCAGGGCAACGTGTGGAGTGCTTATGTTGACTTATTACGTATACGACGCGTTGTGCGCCAACACGTGCCGATGCCTGTACCTGAGCCTGAGCCTGTAAGGGGCGACTGCAGTGAATGCTCATTTGTTTGGCTGCCATCGAAGTTGCAGCACTCTGACGTCTTAAACTGCACTTTGTTGGCCGCGTGCGTAAATTTTCCAGTTGCTGCAGCTAACATTTGCAGGCATTATGCAAGAAAATCTCAATGATTACGTCAATTGTCGACTGAGATGACTTGCACCCTGGCACGTAACATCTCAAGGGTAGCGAAAGGCAAATAAAAAATGCATAGGAAAACAAGGATTACTGGAAAAATGTCTAGGTTATTTTTAAAACATTTTCTTTAGAATTATGTATTTTTTATACAAGGATGTCAAATCCCTAGAATTCATTCTAAAAATACCACACGATGAGAGATGCATACTGAAATCTCTGCAACTGACCTGTAGCCACAATAAGGAAACATCCCATATCCCATTGAAATACCCAAGTCATCGCCTTGTGACGATAATCAGCATTTGAAATATTACGCATACGTCGCATGGCTTTTGACCAAAAATCCCCACTCGAATCCTGGGCCTCATAAATTTTAGCTGCTCTGATGATGCGACAGCAAAACCGACATTCCCCGCCGATACCCCAAGACGATGAAATGCAGTAGAATGCCAAGATATATATATAGAGAGAGAGAGAGTACAGAAGAGTAATGCCAGCACAAATTGGCCAACATCAATCTCAGGTGAGGGAGAAGCTGCAGTGCAGAGCCGGCAAAGGGACACTTATCACCATCACCGGAGGATCTGGAGGACCGGTGGAGCTGCATCTGCATCTGCAGCTAACTGGCGCATGACGGACACGAAGACTTCAGCCAGTGTCAGAGAAAGGGAAATGGGTTTTGGAGATGGCAGCTTCTCAGAGAAGCTTACTTGGGTTTTACGAGCCTGCTTATAAGTACACTGCAAAAAGGGCATATGGTTGTACCAGGAATTGGATTTGATAGTTTACAGAAATGTTTAAAAGTATTAGGAACATTTTTCAGTTAAAAATATATATAGAGAAGCACGTTCAAAGCTTTGCATATTACCAGAGAAAATGTTATGTGTTAGTTGTGACAAAATGCTTACTATAAACTTTACTTAAAACTCTTATATTAAATCCAGATTTTAATATAATTTAAGTGTAACTTAACTGGAAACTGAACCTTTTTCCTATCTCCTTGCAGACTCAAGTTGGAGTATTACGAGCAGGCCTGTGCGGTGGACAGCGTGACCAAAAAGTGCGCCGGCAGACCGAGTGGCTGTCGAACGGCCATGATTGGCATACTGGGCACCATGCTGAGGACGACCTGTGCCTGCCAAGGAACAGATCCCCAGCACTTGTACCAGTGCGTGGGATGGCGACGCCTGCTATGGATGAATCCATGTGTGGGTAAGTTTCAGGGCACTCACTTAATAGAATACAGAATTTATTGATATTAATTAATAAGAGTTGAATAAAAAATAACTAATATGATTTTTCGCTCTGAATATATTCGATTTCCCCCACTAGTTGAGGCTCAAAAGGATTTCCATATGAAGCGATTGGCTGAGCTCGGTTTCCTTACCACCACAACGACGACAACGACCACCACGACGACCACAACAACGACGACGACAACACGGGCGCCACCGCCTCCACCACCACCGCCGCCCACCACAACGCCGACGACGACGACGACCAGCCTGCAGCCGAGGCAAACGCCAAGGAAGCCGGCAACGCACATCTTCAAGGACGTGTATGCGGTGAGTATGCCTACTTAGGCAACTCAGGCTACTGCTCCCCCTTCGAGTCCTAATTGCCCAATGCGGTCAACTAGTGGCCGATTTGATCCGATCCCTACTATTTGGCGTTGTGTCCACCATTAACAAGCATCAACAACAGTTACCTGTGGGGAAATTCTCGCAAAGCATCCTTCCCTTTATTAATCCTTGGTTGGTCCGTCAGTCGGTCAGTCGGTTCGCTTTCTGTATTTCCCAATCAGCACTCAATCAGTGGCTCAAAAAGGGGGGGCGGCAAGCGGGGGGCGTGGCTGTTCTGGACTGGGAAAGGCAAAGCGGACAATATGCCACACAACATGCCAGGTCAAACCAAAGTCCACATCCCGGATTCTGTTCTGGTGCTGGGTGGCCGGATCTGACACTCGAAAAAAATATTAGGCTTATTTCAGGCTTTAAGAAATCTATTAATATGAGTTGGTTATGCATTGAACAAAGGAAATGCCTAAGGAAAAATAAAAGTTCTATATAAAATTCATTTATTCAGAATTTAAATATGAAAGAAAAATTTAAAACGAATGAAAAGAACTTGAGAAAGTTTTATAATTAGATTTTCAAACGGAAATATACTGAAGTTAATTATTTATATTTAATATATAGTATACAATATCCTTTTTCGAGTGTGGATCAGGGTCCGTATCCTGGTAAACTTCTGTTTCTGTTTCTGCTTGTGGCCCAGTTCCTCGGGTTGGGCAAACCGACAAAGCAATCAATTTCTGTGACCTGCAGCAGCTACTGCTGCTGCTGTTGCTGTTGCCTTTGCAGCGGCGGCAGCAAAAAGATTAAGTCCCCCTTAAAAAAAATATATATACATATAGCCGTATTCGTTTTCAAACTCTTTAACATCCTTTTCTCTTTCTCCCTGCCAACAACAACAACAACAATAAAAACTACGAACAATTGCAACAATGAACCGCAAAAACCACAAAAAATGCAAATAAATAAATAAAAATGTGGAAAAACAAATATGAACCAAAAATAAAAATAAAAAATACAAAACCCTGCAACAAAATTGAAAAACCACGAAACGCAAAACCAAACCGTAAAAAAAAAAACACCATGGAAAATGTTGGGGAAAACGGCAGCCAAAAGAGAAATCAGAGCCAGCATCGGTGGAACACAATTATCTCGATCTGCCCGATTCAATCCCGCTGCCCAGCGTAAATGTCGAGAGCGGCGGAAATGGCGGAAATGACGATTATCACAGCGGCAATGGACACGGAAATGGAAATGGGAATGGCAACGGTAACGGCGGCAGACGTAAAAATAACGGAAAGGGACGCGGCGGCGGCGGCAGCAGTATAGATTTCGATGATCCAGTAATTTTCGTCGACCCAAGGGAAACAACGGAATTTGTGGGCATCAGCATCACGGAGCCGGTAACCACAACAACCACAACAATGGCGACCACGACAACAACACAGCCGCCAAGTAAGTAAATGCAAGTGGGTAACAAATTGGTCCGTCGTCCACAGAGTTGGAATCCGCTGGGGGTCCAATTGCGGTTGAATCTGTCCGAAAATTGTCCTATATATTCGGCTGACTCTCTTTTCATTGGGAGAACTCATGTGGGGCAAGGTCTCAGGTGTGGCATCTAAAGCTGACTTCCGCTTAATAACAATTAGCAGGTACTTACACTCGACGAGAAATTGAGGAGGATTTTTCTTGGAAAAAGTAACTTTAAGTAACTTTTTGAAAAGAGTATTTAAAGTAGTATCTACTTTATAGTTTCTGAAATTAGACCACAATAAAAATTTAAAGTAATGAAAGAGTATCAAGACCTCATTAGTTATTGGTCATAAAATGTAAATAACATAAAAGTAAACAGTAAAAGATAAAAAGGAAATTACAATTTTAATAAATAAAAAATTCCTTTATATCTTTCACGCCACGAAATATTAAAATTTAATCCTTAAAAATTCCTATTTTTTTCGGTGCACACACACTCACAAATACACATCACCCTTCACATTTTTATACATTGGGGCATCGTTTCCGTTTTGAAGTTTTCAACATAATTGATGCGGTGACTGCGGTTGTTTGGCTAATTGAAAGCATAACTTAGCGCCGACCGTGATTATTATTTTAATATTTTGTGCGCAAATCATTTAAAATTCTGTATCCGCATTGGTCATCCCACGCCCACACACACACACACTCTCGGGGCACAACCGGAAATGAGTTTGTTTTCGGCTGATGTGGCAATGTCGGACCTATGCATAAAGGCCGCTGAAATGCCGCAGAGTCTTGGGATCCTAGGACATGGCAAATCCGATTATGCTTTGAATGCCAAGCGCACACATAACATATCACTCGACTGCATTGTGATAATACTTCCGTTGTTTAAAAGCTCCTGCCGAGGACATCGTTTATTGTCCATCCATTTATCACAGGGGCTCCGGGGCACGAGGTGTGTGTGTGTGTGTGTGTTTGCAAACATCATTAAAAATGTAAATGAGTTTGTTTGTTTGTCCAGTCCGTCAGTTTGCCAGTTTGCCAGTCAGGCAGTCAGTCAGGCTGCCATCCCGTGTGGTCAGCTCGTCCGGTGTAATTATTTAGACACTTGGGACATTTGGCTTTGAATTTTGCATGAAATGTTGCTGGCCCGCAGCTGAACCTGTTTGTGTCTCATCTATAATTGATTTTGCTCCTGCCGGGAGCTGGATATATTTTAAAACTATATTTAACTATTGTAAACTACCGACAGCCGTGTGTGCAGAGGCTTCAATTATTTATGTGCATTTTATAGCTGCCTTATTGGTAAAGTTTTCGCTAAAATACGGATTTTGATTAGAGGGCCGGGCCCCAGGTGCTAGTTAAGTCGCATCCCGGCTGTTTAACGTGCCCATCGGTGGTAATTAAGTGCGAAAGTCAGGTCTCGGTCTCTCGAGTGTGCAAATTTGTGCTACATAAACACTCACACACGCGCGAAACCCCGGGAGAAACTTTTCGGGAGCGGGGGGGTCCAGGAAAAAGTCGTAATGGCGTTGATGACATGATGAATGCTTCACATGAGTGGCGGACATCCGTTATTTTGGGGCACAACGAGTGGCAGGGTCGGGTGCGAGAGTTTGTGTTTGTGTGTCAAGACCATTTTCCACAAAAGGCGGCCACACCTGAAGCCACAAAAACATGAGTGGAATAGTCAGCATTTTCCGTCGAGTGAAAATTAAGTTGAATCAAAGGTGTTAAACTGGTTTACGACAGAGCATTCAGTGTCCACAAATTGGCTTAATGAATTATTCCATCAATTATGAAGTGACTCTGGAAATTGAAAACTATTTTATTTGCAGGAAACTGTGTGGTGCAACGACCTCGCCAATCCGATCAACTAATTCGAGAGGGCAGCAGCAAGCGGGTAAGTAAATTATTGGTCAAATCACAAGCCTTAAGTGAGATAATTTGCAAATAAGCTGCCGAAAAAGGCTTTTATTTATCAGCCATATTAAAATGAAAGCCAAATATAAGTGTAAACGAATATTTCATTCATATTTCGGCCGGAAAGTGCTTTTAGCACATTTACATAACTAAAAGTTAAGCCTGAGAAAAATGGCTAAAAGTAGAAAATGCGAAAATACGTGCACGTGTTGGCACGTGCTGGGGAAAAATGGGAAATCTTAAAATAAACATGCACAAAATTAAAGGTTTTTGTTTGTGCCATCATTTAATTATGGCCACACCGGGCGTATACGTAATGTAGCCGCCGCACAATGCAATTTAATGCTTTCCCCATTCAACGCCATCTCCTTGCGGGCAATTCCTTATTTTTGTTTTTTTTTTGCTCTCTACCTTTACAGATCTACTCCTTGGACGACGTGGAGTGCAGCGAGCTGTGCAGTTGCGGCGACTCCCTCACCCTCACCTGCCACGCCCTCTGCGTCCCTTTTGCACCCTGCCGCACAGCCCTCGCCTTCTACAGCCACGCCTCGCCCGCCTACCAGGCGTTCCGCGGTCGCTGCCTCTGCTACTCGGGCCGCTTCATCTGCATGAAGCCGCCGCTTGGGGAGTACATTCTGCCAGGTGAGTTGGCTACATATCCCTGATATCCTGGCTGTCCATCCGTCCTGCTGTCCCTCTGTTCGCCTGCCCTCCTGCGGTATTACGGTGGCGTGTCGAGTTCGCTGTGCGTTAAGCACTTAGCGATTATCGCCGGCGACAGGCAATGACGAGGCGGGGCTGTCAGGTGGAATGCAGCTGCATTTTTTGTGAGTGCCGCAAGTGAAGGAAGCCCGCCGGGAATTCGCACTTCAAGAATTTAAACTAACTTTATAGTTTGAGAAATTATTATGCGAGATGTGAGCCAAGTTACTTTTTAATTTATATTTATTCACAAAAATCACAAGAGATTTTTTAAGACTCTATGAAAGGTTTCATAAAGTGTCCTTCGAATACCTACCTACACCTTCAGACTTACTTTAAAACCCCTAGTAATATTTTGTAGACTTGTTCGTCCTTTAATTCCCTACAAAAACTTTAAAAAAAACTTAAAGAAAGGATGGCTTTGCAAGGGCATCTGGTGGCTTTGCTTTAAGGCCTTTTGTCAGGACACCTCCTCGGTCGTTGAGGAGCCACTTGAGAGAGCGTATTTGACACAGAAAAAGGAAGCATTGTGGCAGCAGCAAGGTTGCATGGCTCTTGTCCACTTGCCACTTGCCACATGGCACTGGCACTTGCGTGCGTTTTTGTGCGCGAATTCCGCAGTAAATTACGTTTGCTGCAATTGATGTGGCATTCGCTACATTTTTCGTCCTCTCCTCTCTCTCTCTTTGTAGGTGGTGTGTTCCTGCTTCTGGGCTACAGTGCCGCCGACGAGGCACTGCTGCGTCCGCACACGAACCTCGGGGTGCAGGATGCCGTGCGTGCCCTGCAGCAGTATGTAACCACATACATCGATAATCAGGTAAGCCGCACCGCCGCCCAGCCGCCGGTTTGCTACGGTCGAGCGAACGCATAGTAAAGTGTATGTCCCGGGCAGTATGTATTAATTGCATTCCATCACCTCTCCGTCCAGACGCAGTGCACCCTCACGCTGTTCAATATGACCGAGGAGAACATAATCATTGCTGCGCGTCTGCCGCACGATGGCAAGCTGAAGGATATTGAGCTGCTGCGCAAGGAGAAGGTTTGTTGTGAAGATGCCGCAGGCACTTTATACACAGAGAGGCACAGAGAGAAATTACAAAACAAAGAATCAAATGAGTAAAAAGTAAAGTCCTTTTTTATGACTAATAATATAAAGTTAGTTCTTAAATCCCTTGCCAAATTTAGACCAATTTAAAGTTGCTTTCTCTACTCAAAAGAATTAAAAGTCATAAGATAACTAGTTCAATTTTCTCTCTGTGCTCTCCCCCCAAATTTACTAAAATCAATTTCCCCAAAATAATCCAATCCTCGATTATGGCTCCTTATCTGTCCGCCTGCAGGACGAGTGCACCGCGATACTGAAGACCATCAGTCATCAAATCAATAGCGAGCACAGCGAGCTCCAATCCCACCGACTGCTGAGCATTTTCAAAATGTCCGAAGTCGAGGTCATTTGGCCGGAGAGCACGAGTGCGGCGGCCCGGAGTGGACACGGCTCCGTCTGTCAGTTCGCCAGCGGCGGTACCTGCCACCGGCTCCTCTATGTGACGATGCTGGCGGTGGCCGCTTACTTCTCCAGCTGGACAGCGCTGTGTGTGAGCGACGTGGCTTGGACATGACAGCCGCATAGCTGAAGGATTAAGGCAAGGACAACAGCATAACAACTGTACGTAGTAGATACTCGGTGTGGGGGAGCCCTCACACTGGAAGGAGCGTGAAAATGCGGAGAAGGATAGCTATAACTATAAACTATAATGATATGGTGCGGTACTCTTAGGCGCCTCCCATGGCATAGCATAATCGTAATACTGTGTTGTATACATTTAGGGACTAGTTCTGTGTTTTAGCTGCGATTATTGTGAAGCTTTGTTGTTGAACCCTTGACGATGTTGCTGCTGTCCCTTTTGATACGAACGTATGGTATGTATGTGTGGAGTAAGGGGAGTAACTTATATAGGACAATGGCATACATAGAACTCAACTAGATTAATCTATCATTTAATGTGAAATCGGAAACTGCTGTCTACATAATAATACTGTTAGCAAATAGCGGAAGGCAAACTCGATAGTTGGATTTGACGTGTGGAGTGTACATAAAAGGTATCAGCATTAAGTACTATCCGTAGCTAGTGTTTTATACGGTAAACAATACACATTTCTGCCACACACACACACATTGCACACAACAATTAAGTCCCACTCATTGTTTAAGCTCTATCAAGTTCTTGGCTGCCCCAATTAATAAGAGAAAAATATTAACCGCCTTAAAAAAGCTTAAGCGAATGCATGCATCCCTCGGATATGCCGGCTTTCCCCTTTGGATTTTTAATTACATTTTAACGCGACCTGGCCTTCTGTTGGGACAAACAAATAAAAGGCAGGCAAGCGAACGCGAGAACTCGGTAATTTAATTCATAGTTTTCCACTTTCATTCGGAGGCGCGAAAGCAATTACGGTTTCATTATCAATTATGCGTTCTGCATTTCGATTGTTCGCCGGGCAGCCACGGACGACCTCAACCTCGCCTCGTTTCAACAGGTTTCATTGCGATACAACACTCTATGTGTCCCCCAGTTCGGTTCGCTGTACATACTCCTACACCTACCTACCTACCAACCTACCACTTTGGACTCCTCCGTTTACGTAATTAAATACTAACAGTACATATCAATATGAACACCTAAACGAGTTTTACACGAAACTTCTTCTCGAGTCTTTTGTACATAGTAATTCTTTATACGAAAAATGAAAACTATATATATAATATTTACAACGATATACAACAAGTAAATACGAGCCTAAAGCAGCCACCCAATGGAATATGGTTTGAGATCTCAATTCAAGTTAGCAAAAATCAGCTGAGTTTAAAATGTACATGGAACGAGACTTCAGTTAAGCAGCCTTAAAGAAAAAATGTGTAAACTAGAAACTATTGTAAATAGTATGAGTCGAAAGAACAACACCTGAGTGAATGGTAAATCTATGAATATTGATGGAGTGTTTGATGCATACACACACAACACACTCACACACACACTTTAAGCCTAAGCTTGACCATTTCGAACAGAGAAGAAAAAGGAAAATTTGTAGCAGTGTAAAATGGTCACAATCATGAAAAAATGTCTTCCTTAATGCATATACTCGGCGATATGTATTATGTTTATACACATAGAAAGAAACAAGAACATATACATATATATATATATACGAATTACCTATACCTATACCTATACGATATCTGGCAAGACCCTAAGCCTGCGCTTCAGTTAGACAAAAGATAATGTAATATACACACCGAGGGCTAAACAATATCTCACTCTATCGAATATCGAAATATCCTTGCAAAAATATAACACTGTTGACACGAATTAAGAACTAACCGCAGCATATCTAAGTCAAAAATATACCCCAAATAAATATATATATAAATAAAATATATATTAATTATTGAATATACGTATGCGTAAAGTTATAAACGTTAGAGAGCATTGAAAACTACTTTAATAGTGTCTAGAGAAAGCAACGCTTTAACTTAAACCTAAACAGCGCCAGCAGAACGTGTGTAAAGTCTATTTCTATTGGGAAACCTGCTTGGGAAATCATCTAGCTAAATATTAGACGAATTTAAGGCAAAACTAACATATTGAGCAGCTCGTGTGTCCTTAGGAGATTAGGGGAAATTAGTGGAAATTGTCCGGGCTATTGAGAAATTCAGTTAATTTGCTATCCAATCCGCATCGGTTTATGGCCAACTGAGGCAGCAACTAAGTCGTTATATAGTTTCGGACCATACTATATCAGTGACGGACAAGGCGAGTGTATTGTTTCATCCCATCCCCTGCCCCTCCCATCCATCACTCGCACTCACTGGGTGCGGACAAAGCGTAGCTACAATGTAAAGTACCGTTAAAGAATGATGCAAAAAAAATGAAACGAAAGGAAAATGAAGGAAATTACAAAATAGTCGTCGTCGCATTAATGTAAAAAGCAGGCAAGGGGCAAAAGGAAAACTAGCATACTCAAATAGCAATCTGTAGCAAGGATACGTATAAATTCCAGGATAGCAAAATCACAAAGGCATAAATAGCAAATAAACATAAGGCAGAGGGAAAAAACAATTGAAAATTATGCATGGGGAATTCAAGAGCAAAGGCGTCGCACTTCAAGTTTAAAGCTGTAAGTTGGAACCTAAGCAGTAAACGATAAATATATATATAAAAATATCTATAAATAAATAAATATACGATATGTTAGGGTGCATACGAGGGTGTGTATGTAAGAATGTGGGCTTTATGTTAGCGTATACAAAACAACCGAATTGAGGTACATGGATAACGTTAAAATTAAATATAAAAAAACCCTATGGAATAAAGCAAAGCGAATGGCATATTTGTAATAAACACGAAGAACAAGAACAATGTAAGTGAAACAAACAAGAAGAACAACAGCAGCAGAAAATAAAGAGATGCAAAATAACAAAAGTATAGAGACAGTAAAGATCGTGACTCATTATTTGGGGTAGTTGTTAATGGGTAAGTAAAGACGTAAGGTAAAAGCTATGAAAATAAAATAAAAAAATAAATATGGCCTATAACTTTGTATTGTGTACTTTATGATAATTTTATAGGAAATGTGGATTGCCTTTTAGTTTACTCTTTAAGTATCGAAAACTTTAAATAGATAAATATAGTTAAATTTTGATATATAATACTTTGATAAAAATCTCTTGTACCTATAAAATGGTACTGCATACTTTCAAGCACTTTTTAAAGCGATTTGAAATCGCCAGTGATTTTGTTTACTTCATTGTCAATTATCCTTTTATTTTACTTAAATTCATATAAATGTAGCCTGAATGTTTAAAGTTACCATATTACAAATATATTTGATTTATTGTACAAAAAACATTTTTAGCTATAAAGTTCGATTGCTTACTTTTAGACACCTTTTATTGCTGATTTAAAGCACCAAGTGTTTTTGGTTACTGAATTGTTAACGATTATTTTATTTAAATTTTTGTTCAACTGTTCTGTTCACATATTTTGAAGGGAATTTAAAAGCCCAAGTGTTTTTGGTTACTAAATTGTTACAAAAGTGTTTTAAAAACTGAAGTTAGTTTTATTTCACAAGATTTTCCTTTTATTTCCCCATATTTTTACCCACTGCTCGTCTCGAATCTTTTTGGGTCACATGACTCGCGATGCGCACTTCATTATTGACCCCCAAAACGCCTTCGAGCGATCGGCAACTAAGTATGTGACACTATCGAAGGGAACAAAGCCGCGGATACAATACAACACAATGCCAGGGAGTGCCCTGGAAGATATACAGGCGCTAACTACAAAGACAGCGCAATAAGAAGAAGTCCTTCTTGAGCGGCAAGCAAACAAACACAACCACACACACACACATACTCTCAGTGGTAAAAGAAAACAACAAACAAGGGCAAAAAGGCGGCCGAAGAAAAGCAAAATGAACTGGCTGAAAAGAAAAGCCAACCACACAATGCCTTTGTATGTGGCCGAGAGGGGGGCATGGAACAAAAGATGATCCGAAGACAAAGACACTTGCTCAAGGCAACGCCGTTTCATGGCTTAAACTCAAGTTCCCTGGGAAACACTAGAATGCACTTCAAACACCCGCAGACCACCCTCCACCGCCAGCAGCAGAAACACACCCCGGCTTGAACAACAAAGACTAAGGTCAATCATTGGAATTTTGCCAGTTAATTCGCATACAAAAGGCGGTGGCCCAGAAGAGAATGAAAATAACACGAGCTTCGCTCTGCTTTTCCTACCACCCTCCCCCCGCCAGGCTGTCCGCCTCCCCTTTGACCTGCCACGCCCAATGGCATGCTGAGTTCGGCATTTATACTTCCACTTAATTAGGTAATAAATGATTGAAGAAATTATGTCTAGACGTGAGGACAATTCCGATGCCTTGGCCGCACACAGGCAAACAACACACACTCGGTGTGTGAATTCATTCCTGGCACGTGAGGGGTTAAAATGTTGCGAATTTCCACACAATCACACACTGGGGCACACACACACACACACGCATGAGGCATCCATTTGAATAGAATTTGTATTTCATTCTCTCCGTGCTGCTGCCCGTGATTTGAAAGCAGGCATAAATTGTAAACAATTTCTTTTTGATTCAATTTGTATAACCTGCTGCCGCTAAGTGGCAATGCTTTTATACGAGACGCTTGTGCACGGCATATGAATTTATTTCGCATTTTATATAGCATTCAGGGGTTGAAACGATGCCTGAATAGCAAAACCGAGAGTGAATCGTAATGAATGCGGGGGCAAATGGGGCGGATACGCGATGCGGGCTTTGCCAGTTCATTAATATGGTGCAAATATGCTGAAGGTCGATGATATGAGACATTTACTCTATACACATCTATGTACAGCGAGAAATATATGCTATCAATACACGTTATAAATACAAATACTGTTATAGTACCCAAAAGGTAAGGCTTAAAATTGACTCAGTGAGAGAGAATAATATTACTAGAGTCGTTATAAATGCGGTTTAAAGAATCCAAATGAAATGATGTTCTGTAGTTAAGTTTTGTTGAAAAAACTGATTTTATTTTGAAACCTCTTTCATATAACAAAAAAAATTATTCGTTGTCTATCCGGCTCGAAGGACCAAGTTAAAAGAACGCTTTAATTAAAAATACACCTTCATAGATTGAGTTCCTGTAAGAAACGCATTTTATTTTTAAATATATTCGATTTTAAATCACAATAAATACTACTTATCTATCCGGCTCAAAGGACCACATGAAAGGACGCTCTAAATAGGAAGTCGTCTTTATTGGTTAATCTTTTTGTAAGAATATAATCTTATTTTAGTATCTTTAGTTTTGATAAATTAATATGCTTTAGATCTTGGACTTGGATTCCATTTATATATACATTTAAATTTTTAAATTATATTTTTCTATATTTAATATATCAACTCACAAATCAGAGATTTTTCTCTCTGCACAGAACTGGGCCTGGCCGTTGTTGTACGCACATTTATCAGGCGGCAATGATTACGTGTTTGCCATTTTATTGCTAAAACTGTTGCGCCTCTTTGTCTGCTCCAGTAGTCAGTCCTCCTCCGCCCCCTACCCCGTCACCTTCATTCTCCCCTTCCTCCGGGGTAAGTGGGTCTCTGTCTGTTTGTGACTTTGTTGCCGCTGCTGGCTTTGTTCTACTTGGAATTGCCTTTTATTTTGTGCTAATTGAAGTTGCTGCCATCATATTTTTTTTTTTTTCACCCACACTCCCAGTCTCTCGCACACACACATGTCGGCCTGGGTTTGCTTTTATTGCCGCATCTATGTTTTGCCTGTTTTTGCAATTTTAATTAAAAACGTGTTTATAACAGCGCAAAATGCTGATGAGTGAGCAGAATAATTTATTTCGAATATATGTTTGTGCACATATACACATATGGCAGGCATATATAGAAAAGCAGGCTCATATACAGGCTAATAGTAAGTGCACGGTGTTGGTTCATTTGAAACGGCGCTAATTAATGATAATTTTCTGAATAGGCTTTAGTATGTAAATCCATTTACCAGTTCATCCTCTCAGCGTTAAAGATTATCGTGGCACAGAAAATATTTATTGAAATGGGGAATGTGAGCAGCGCTGTAAATAAATAAAAGCGCAGTCCATTTAACAATTTTTTCTTGAAGTGAGTTTTTATTGAAATTAAGAAAAAATTTCATTAATTGGCTGACAAGGACGAGACAAAAAAGAACCTACTTAAAGTCCAAAAGAAATTCCTCTCGATGTGGCCTGAAAGCATGCAACATTTTTCGCTGCAATTTATTGCGCATAAGGTGGCGAACACACACTCGCACACCCTCACACACCGTCACACACACACCCTGCCATTTACACATTGCGAATTCCTTTGCATAACGCTGTGGGGAATGTATATTGCCAGGATGCCAGGATGGAAGAAGCCACGGCCACAAGGAGATATGCGGCGCAGCAGCATCCTCAGCTGGAGACGCCGCCGCTCCGCCTCAACTTCAGAATCAGCAGAAGCCACACCACAAAGAATTCAATTGAATTGATATTCAAATGCGCTTTGTCGGCGCTCTCACACAGAGAGGCATCCATTATTTGTCGATTTTACACATGGCACATGGCAAATGTAAGGGAAAAATGTACGACCAGCTGCATGAAAAAAAAAATAAGACGAGACGAATAAAAAGAAAGCCATGCATATATTGAGGTATTCGAGGGAAGTGCGAAATCCCAGTTCTAGTTTTCATTAGTGCATTTTCACTCCCACTCCCCCGGCCACTGATCAGTGAGCCCTTTTTGATGGCTTCGATTGCTCCGGCGGACTGCAAACTATTTTTGCGCCATTTGCCAAAAAAAGCCGAAGAACCAGCACCTTTGGCCCCAGCGAATGCAACAAAACATGGCCAGGACTCCAAGGAGCTGCATTTGCATAACTCGCTTCCCCAAGGAACGAAATGCAGGGCTGCTGAAAAGGGGAAAGCTGATGCACAGCAGAAAAATATGTATATTTGAATCAATCATTAATAAATGTTATATATTAAAGAGAAAATATGGATCTGACTACGATAAAGTTGTGGCTCTTTAATTAGGCTATCCGGCTCGAAGGACCAAGCTGTGGGGAAGTTCTGATTAAAATCTGCCTCGATGGTTTCCGTTTTGTATAAAATATCTTGCCTTTAAGTTATTATTCCCAGTGCATTATCAAAGACAGATAGACAGGCTGAGGCTCAGCGTTCGATGCGCGCCAGACAAGCAGCCAAGTGCAGAAATAACACAAAATAGATGGCGATGCGATGGGGAAAATAATAGAAGCGGAATGGGAACAAAAAAAAATTTGAGAAGGAGAATATGTATGCATTCTCCTTACCAAGAACGTATACGTATAGGAAAAAACTGCTAAGGAGCCAAATACTCGAACATTTGCAAACGCGGCAAAGTAGCGAAAATTTGCAAATTGATTGCATTCCTGTGCCTGCGCTCCAGTTGGGCTTGGGCTTGAGCTCAAATATGAAATCTTTGGAGGAGTGCAAATTTCGCACATTTTTTCGGGGCAACTGTGGGAATGTATTCTTGGCTCGAAAAAATAAATCGAAGGAGAAATCGAATTGGCAAAACAAAAGTCAAATACCTAGGTCAGTGCATGCAATAGTATTACATTCCTTACAGAATATGCTGGATATGCTGTTTCAGCGCCAATCAAATTATGCAAATCTCGAGTTTAATTACGGACACAGAGCACAGAGCAGAGCTCAACTTTAAATCAATTTTTTTGTTTGTTCTTAGACTCCTGCTGTTCGCTCTGTGCTTTTCCTTATTTTATTTGAGCTTTATAAAATATTTAAACACTTTGACACACTTTGTCTGCAGGACACACAACACAACGCCCGAACGGAACAAGGCAAATTTTGTCGGCCAACAAAATGACACTTAGTGCAAAAACAGGAGAACACATGCCTAATAAATAATTCAGTGCGCAACAAGCGGACAACAAGCGCACTTGTGGCACCACCACTGGAACGGAACACCATTGGAAACACCACCACTGACCCGCCAGCTCCATTTGCCTGACCCTCCCCCGACAGCTGTTCGGGATTCTCCGCAAGAAGATGGAAATCCAGTCGGATGTGTCCGCTCAAGTGTTGCGTGTTATGCGATGTCCGTCAGGACGGACTTTATCCCCAAAGTCCAGTCCGCTGCGGACTCCGGTGAGACATATGCGGGTCATTTGCCGGCCGAATGAACCAAGATGAGGCAGAATCATATTTGAAGGACGTTTTTCGCTCTGCGCTTCTTCGTTTTGTCGTTGTGCTCAAAAGAAACGAAACAATTCAATAAAATAACACGAAAATCTAATACTGAGACACGGAAATGCTTTTAGTCTGAACCAAAATTCGTCAAAATACAAACCGGGCAGCAATCCGTCGTCCTCCCAGGACGACCCACTAAGAACGTACCTCCGCAATTTGTGTTGTATCTGTGAATTTGAGTGAGTATCTACAAGATTCACCTTTGCTTTGTTTCTCCCCCAAAAAGTTTGCCATGGTAATGAGTACCTCCTCAACATTTGATTTATTAGTGCGTGAGTTTCACTGATATTACCCAAAACCCGGGAATAGACACAGAAATAATTTTGTCAGAGGTCATAAAAGTGAAAGATGAGCCTCGGGAAGAAAAAAAAATCATTTAGCATCACGATTAAAATAAATCATAATGTATAGGCCGCAATTCCCAGCTAGAGAGGCGTAAAGAGGCCGGGAATAAAACTAAACGAACATATGCAAGTGCCGGCATTACGTATACGCCACGTAGCCGGCCACGTCCAAGCGAGCTCTACAGACGGCAGCAAACAGGCTAAATGCAAACAGACAAACAAAAATGATTTATAAATTGGCAAGACGTGCATAAAATGCTGAGCAGCAGCGAGAGGAGCTTGGAAAAAACATTTCCACTGCATACGTAATGAGCCTCCGAGCGGATACGATGATTCCCAGGCCCAGACCCAGGGCCAGAGGCTGGACTGGGCCAGACCAAGGGAAGTGGCACTTAAATGCGCGCATTTATTCACTTATAAATGCTACAAATAAAAATATGCTAAGGGAAATATGCTAAAGAGTCCGACTGGCTGAAAAAAAAAAACGCATAGAAAAAAGCCAAAAACCGGGCCAAGTGTGTGTGTGGCCGCAACTTACTGCAGAAAGTGCCATAACTGTGTGAGTGTGTGTGTGTGCCCCACTCCTATCCCATCTTTAAATCTCATTTGGCCCGCAGCGGCAGAGGAATTCCTAAAAAATGTTCAACTAAAACGAGGAGCAGGAGGAGGAAGGAAGAGACCACTTTCTGGCACGCTGACTTGGTTACTGCTGGGCAAAAGTAGCTGTTGGCTGTTAGAAGAGGAAGCTGGCCAGAGATACTATCACCATGCCCTGCATGTCGCTTCACACCAGCACAAGCACCCGAACATACACAGATACTCCACACACTCGCATGGAACGCACGCACATATGCCATGAATTTCATTTAGTCCGCACGTGTGTGCGTTAGTTAATATTGGCCACGTTGTACGTAACGCGTGTGCCTGTGTCTGTGGGCCTTTAAATTACCTCAACCATAAAGTAAACTTGCTCCGAGCAGCAGCACAAACACATGGCAATATGTTGTTGATGGCATTTTAAAGATGATGCCGCCTTTGTAGCATATTTTAATTAGTTTAAATCACCTCGGCAATGGCAATAAAGACAAAAGCCCGAGATAGCTGCAAATAATGAAGCAATCACAAAACAATCAAAGTTGGGAAAGGATTCAGGTAAAAACAAAGCCATGAACTATATATGCACAGAGGAAAATTTAAAACTTCACTATTAAATGGTTCTATATGTGTCTCTAACATAATGATAAATGTTATAACCAACTTATACTAAAAATTATTTAATAGAAATCAAGTAATTAGGAAATTAAAAATAATTTCAATCTACATTTTTACATCTTTACATTATTCAACAATTATTGAGAATTTTATTTCGGTGTATCCCCCAGCTGAAAAGTGTATAAAATGCAGCTCTTAACCATCCCTCCCCCGCCGGCATTCTTTAATGGCTGGCATGTGTCTTAGAGGGCGAAAAATCTGAGACCAGCTCTCCTCTGCCTTCGCCGGGCTCTGTGAAATTGCGTTGCATATTAAAAGCATGCTCCACACCGCCGCCGCCGCTCGGCCAGCGTCTTTTGGCCAAGTCTTTGGGAGGCAATGATGATAATGCGGCACACGTGCACTAAAATGCAAGCACTTGAAATATTTATAAGCTGACTGGCAGATAAATCAGAGGCGCCTGCACTCAAGCTGTTGTGCCAGACACTAGCACTAAATGAAGAAAAATGAAGCTCGCCGTGTTGCAGCAGGTTTTAGGCAAGAAACTGTCAAACTGCCAACAGGATATCCCGTGGATGAGGATCCTGATGCGGCCAAGAAGGAGGAGGAGGAGGAGAAGCAGCCAGAGTGGCAGTGGCTGTGGCTGTGTGCACTTTGCTGATGGATTTGCCTCTTTGCCACAGCTCCCCGATTGATGCCGCCAAAGAGAAAGTCGAGGCCAAACAGAAAAAAAACCAAAAGCGTGCAAAGGTCAAAATTTATGCGCGGCGAAAGTGTTGACACAGAGTGCATGGTGATGATGTGTTTAAATATTTTATGTCCCCAAAGATGCGCATAAATATTTGAGTGCCAAGACGTGTTGCGGTCTTCCAGAGGGTCTCATTAGACAACAAACTATAGAAGCCGAGATTCTATCAAGTATATAAAGTGAAAGGAGACAAGAGCTTCAGGAAACTTCTATTGTTTGTGCAGCTTTAAAAGAATAAAAACAAGAAAATGTATTTTAAAATATTTATTTATTGATGAGATTATTTTTGTACATTTTGTAAAATTTACAAAGACAACCAAAACTCTTTAAGCTAAAAACTTTAACTTAATCTTTGTAATTTACTGGTTTTACATTGTTTTCTCACAGTTTTGCATGGCGTAAATGACGATTTATTGTTTTCATTTCACTAATCAGATAACAATGGCTTTAATTTGATAAATTTACAAATATTTATAATGTATTTAGTATACATTTTGAAATTGTTTAGCAAATTTTCTGCATTTTAAAGACAAAGTACCTTACGAATAACAATGATATTGTTTGTCTTATTTCAAATGCTGTGTATTCGATAAGCTACACTTGAAGAAACTTATGAACATCCAATTAGTTGGTTGGAAGATGAAAAAAAAAAACGAATAACCCAAGGAACTGCGCTGATGCGTTGCCGGGAAACCGTCTCCAAAGGTCCCCATCTTCCCCCAAGACCCCACACACAACGCCCGATGCTTATTTACATGTCAATTGTAAATTGTTTTCCATGTTATCGTTTTATTTTTTCCTTAGCTTTTTTTTTGCGTTGAACACTTCTCACTTTAGTGATTTGTTGTGCTCTTTGTTTATCCCGAGAAATCGAAAACATGTCAAGCACTTGCCGTATATATTGAGGCATGTGTGTCGGCGCGGATATAAGGATGTTTGTATATTCCCCCAGGTGGCTCTCGCGCTGACAGACTGCCGGGGATTTAAAGTGACAGTGATCTGGGCTGGCCTGGGCTGGGCTGGGCTGGGGCTGTAGGCAAATCTCTCCAGCTAGGCATTCCATTACCCAAATAGCAGAAAAAAAATCACAGAAAAAAGAGCAAATATATCCAATGTCAATCTAATTTCATTTTTACGCTCGACCAGATCTGCAGAAAGCCGCTGCTGCCTCGCACTTTCTCTATATATAAACATATAGATTTCTCAACAATTTGACAAATCGCATGTTGACATTTGTTGACATCTCCCAGGCAGAGAAGGGAGCACAAAATGGGAACGTGACAAAGAGCACAATCCTGCTTTCCCCCATTGATATCTCGCCAACTGGCAGAAGGGGCTACAACGATTCTAAATCACTGATGACGCCAATGGATGGCAACTGTAAAACTCAATGAATTGGAAAATGTTTTGTTAGCTTTTCCATCAACACTCACACACTGTCACGAACAAAAAAAAAAAAAAAGGAGAGCGCCAGGTGAGCACAAAAACGTTGCCAAATTGGCGAAATTAAATCGAACGAGTGAGTGTGCCCCCAACACAAATTGAATAATTATCTACAAATATACATTTACAAGGGAATGTAAAATATTTGCTTGAGGCTTTTCCTGCTTTAATTTAAAAATTTCAATTCAAATGGAATTGGATAGAATCTGCAAAAAAAAATAAGGGACCAAAGGCGAAGATTTATAAAATCATTCTAAATTTCCTGGTTTCAGCCAAAATTTATGCACACATATAAAATGAGAGTAAATTGATTTATCTGCGGCAAAAGGAGTCTTCCTGCGGGGGCTGGTGGGGAGCGGAGTAGGTGGAGGGGCCAGTGCCCTGAAGGGTCCGCCTTCATTCATTGGGGACACATTAGCCGCGAGTCTCACACACTCACACCGGAATGCAAATAGTTACACGGGAAGAAAAATGGGAAGTCCTTAAAACATCGAGTTATATAAAAAATTTAAATTTGAATTAATTATTTTGAAATTTTTCTATAGCCAAAATGTTTGGTTTTTGGACAAAAAATAACCAATTATGCAATTTTTTCTCAAGAATTTGCAACTAAAATTCCCAAGTACTATTGAATTGTTAAGAAAATCTTTAAATAACTTTAAACATTACAATAGTTAAAACAAGATCTTTGGCGTTTCAATAAAGTTTTCATTGTAAACGACACACTGCTATAAAGTCAGTAAAAAAAATTACGTTAACCTTAAAGCCCCGTCTTTGTTCCATATATTTTTTAAGAATATGTTTTTATTGTCATCATTTATGTGAAGTAAATTACCAACAGTAAGAATTATACCTTAAAAAAAACTTAAAAAATGTTACTTAAATATGGAATATTACCTTATAACAATCTCAAAAAACAAAATTAATTATAGACTAAAATTTTAAAAGAATTCTTTCAGTGTAACTGCGACTCACATACGCATGCTAATACGCTCGTAAAAAGGCAATTTCCACAAATTCAACGCACCTCAGCCACCTTACGCATTTTGTTTTTTTATATTATTTGTTTTTTTGGGGAGGGCGAGAGCCGCTAACTCAATTTTCTATTTGAAAAAATTTCTGGTTCCATTGTGGCTGGGCCTGAGGTCAGAACAGGGGGGGCTGTGGGCGTTGGGAGTTGGGTGGGGAAATGGAAGGCGGAGGCAGTCAGGTGCCGAGCCCTGTCCATTTGGCCACCAGCGAGGCATAACTTATGCCGCAGATACACACACGCACACGGGCGCGTTTTGCATACAATATGTCGGTGTGGGTCCCAGCATACATTTATTTCAATTTTTACAACTCGGATGCCATTCCTCTCGCCCTCCACGCCATCTCCCACGCTTTTCCGGCCCGCTTTCCCTGCCATCGGCGCTCGTAATGCGCTTTAAGGCATCGACATTGGCTTTGGTATCGTTTGGCGGTTCTGCGTCCGCTTTACGATTACGTTTTACAAGATTTGCATAAACACTTTTATCGAAATATAAATGACTTAAAGTGCTTTGAATATATAAGCATGCATGTATGCCCTTCCAAGGGGAATATTACCCAAGTGATGCAAGCGGTTTGAGTTGAAATAGGAAACAAGGCTGATAAGACAACATTAATGTGTAAAATTAACTTTCAATTGATTTTGAAAATGTAAATTAAATTTTTTAGTAAACTTCAATTGTAGGGTAACTTTAAATCGTGACTGTAAGTTGAACCATTTCTCAAGCTGAATTTCCTTCGCATTGCCTTCATGAATTTTGCAATTCTCGGGCGTCACATTACGCGCTGCTTTTATGGCGTCACTTTAACGAGCTATCAGTCCCGAGCTTTGTTTGGCCAGAGGTGTATTAAAAAGGATATGGGTATTGGTCGACGGATATTGGCTAGACTTTTGGAAAAGAGAAAAGTCTGGCCAAGTGGTTAAAGAAACACTTAAAAGGTATATAACTTCAGGTAAAAGATTTCATAGCAAGCTAAGAGAAAGCAACAAACTCGGAAGAGTATTGGAATAATTTATTTCAGCAAATTTTCTTAATCAAATTAACTGTCAGAGGTTTTTCAGGACTTAAAAAATCCATTTAATCATCTATTAAACTATTTTATTTTATTAAAGACATATTTTTGTTTAAGGATCCTAGAGTTTGTTTAAGAATTTCCAAAACAATGATTATTATAGGAAAACAATTTTTAATAAAATCTTTACTCTTTCTTTAATGTATTTTATATTCATATTTAAACATAGGAGCCTGAATACAACCCTCCACTTAATGAAAAGATCACCTTTGTCACCCTTTGCATTCTCAGAAGACCCGCATTCTGCAGCAAGTGTCCCTGACACAGATCCTGATCAATTTCCCTTTTGATGGCTTTCATTTCCAGTTCCTTCAGTTCTTTTGTGCGTGGGAGCTTCCTATTAATATTGCCTTTTCGAGAATAAATGTGGCTATGGTATCGCAAAGCTGATTACAGATCCCACAGGGCCCACTTTGCGAGGCAGCCACACCCCAGAGATACTGGATATCCCGGCAATGAGATGCATAATAAAAACTGCCAACGACAACAAACTAACAAAAGTCAAAGCAATTGTAATAAATGACAGTCAGACATCTGCCAAGTGGCCAAAGTAGGGGGGAGGAGGTGGGTCGTGTCCTGGCAAATGCCAGCTCTGCAAATCCCTGTCCGCCGTCCTGCAACGAACAGTGATATCCACTCCAAATGGCGTTCCCGCCTGGGTAGGAAATTTTCTAGCATTTTGGCATCATTAGCATTGATTTATGATTAAGTTCAACCTCAATTTTCAGTTAAATCGTTTTCCTTGCCAGCCTGGCTTTTGCGCTTGTTCGTCCTTCTTCTTCCCCCTTTTTTTTCGGCCCACCGAATATCCTGGTGAAGACTTGCGAACTGCGTGGGCGGTGGGCGGATTGGGCATTGAATCTAGCTAAGGAGGCTGGCAAAACGTCGAAAACAAGAAATCAGAAAATCAGAAGTAGCTGCGATTCTCACAATCGGACGCACTGATGTGTATAATGATCTTTAGCCGGGATTTAAAACGGATAATAAATAATAAAAATACATGGCGACGGAGGAGGCGGATACAACCGAGAGATTCCTGAAAGGAATCCCAGCTTACTGTAAGTCGGAGCGCGCGCGTTCTCTCTTATAAAAAATGAATCGTTAAAAGGCCGAAAAGGAATATAAATGTTCGTTGCCACAACAAATCAAAAAAGGAGAAGAATACTGTAAGGCCAGAAACGGAAAAATAACGCAATATTCAAGAAATGTAAGTCGGAAATGGTAGACAATGCTTGACAATGCCCATGATATATGATGAGCCACTCTCTGTGCCCCGTCCCCAGAGCCTCTGTAGGCCTCGGCAGATTGAAATTGAAATGAAAGTAGGAACAGAAATAGAAATAGAAATTGAAACAGATAGAAAGTTTACGGACAAGGCCCTCTGTATTATTGCAAATAAACCGATATGAACGATGTTGAGTTGAACAAATGCGGCTTCATAATCCTGGCCACAACTCCTCTCCATTTGAATAATGTTGTTCAATAAACAGAATTGCCTTCATTCAGCATTGGCATCCCCATTGATTTCATCATCAACCCACCAAGAAAACTCATATTGTTCGCTCTGACTCTGACTCTGGCATTTTTCTCGATTTAAACGAATGCCATATACCGATGGAAAAAGCGCAAAAAGAACAACACCAGCAGGAGCAGCAGCAGCAGCACCAGCCGTATTGAAATATGGAATAAGTTAAAAGGATTTATTAACTTTTAAAAGCACCACGGCACACAACAATGGCAAAGGGACCAAAGGGCAACGACAAATATTGTATGTTGACTTCGAAAAAAAGCCAAAGGTACTCCTCCATGGCATCAGACGGCGCTGGTAGTCCCTTTAATACGATATGGTGGATTTATGCGGGGGCTTCACGGCCTTTTGTCGCTCAATCGGAAATTGCTCATACGCAGAGTGAAAATAAGCCACATGGGCGAAGAAAAAATGTGCAATGCCACAGATCCTCTTTTCTTTGCCACGCCAAAGACATCCCTTGAGACACCAGCAGGAAATATGCAGTAGATCAACAGGCAGGAATCAGAGGAAGCAGGAAGTAGGTATATAAATTTAACAGAAATATTTTATATAATAAAGTTAAGTTTTTATTTAAATTTAATTTTTACAACCAATTCCTCGAAATGTCAAGTTAACTTTCTTCTCCATAACAAATCACAAAAAAATAACTAACTAATCAAGGATAAGTACAAACAAAAAGTATTTTCTTTTGTGGCTCTTCCACTGTCATATATCCTTTGTATAATAAACCGCACCTACTTTCGGAAGTCTAAGTGCCCAAATTAAACCGAAATATTTTAAGTAATAAAGTAAAGCCAACAAACTATTCCAGGGTAAATAAATATATAGAAAATATGCTCCCTTGTGACTCCTTGCACTGTCATATATCCTTTGTATAATAAACCTCACCTACACTCCCTTCGCAAAAGGTTTGGAGTGGAGCAGCAGAGCCATATTTGTGAATAAATTCTGCTGCCAATAAAAAATATAACAAACTGAAACAAAAATGCAGAGACACACACACAAAGCACATAAATTGGCTTTCTGTCGCCAAGGGAGCAGCAGGGACTTATTCGGAGTAGCGGGAGTCCCGATCCCGATCTAGATCCCATCTCCCCGTTATCAGGCACCACCGCCAACCCAGAGATGCGGAAACCCACTGGCTGCGGGAATAAATAAATCCCCCTTTGCACCGACAGCGAATGCGTCTGCTGCTGCACTTGACTCAGCCAAACAGGAAGCAGCCAAACAGCAGCTACTTTTCCGGCCATGGTCAGAATAAAGAGCACTTTGAAAAAAAAAAACAGAACAATATATTTAAGTAGGAAATTATATCAAGATATTAGAAAGCTTAATTTTACGTATTATGATACTACAATTTTATCTCATAATTCGGATTTAATTATCCCAGAATATTGTGTTCTATTTGAGAGTGAAAACAACACTTTTAAAGAGCAATAAATTAAACAATATTCCTATCAAAGCTCATTTTGACTTATTTATATTTATAAATATTCCATATGTAAGAACTTGAATGTATGTTTTGACACTAAGATGATAAACTATAGATAAACTTATAGTAAAAAATACAAAATAATATAATCATTAAAAAAATAAATAAAAGCAGTGAGGCCTTCAATGAAAGTAATACAATTTTATTATATTATGTTATTCTAGTACTACATTGTTGACTTTATCATTGTACAATTTATATATTTACATAAATTGTATAAATGTTGTGCAGATGGGTCTGAAATAATGTAATAGAAATAGTATATACATATACACAGTTTGGCAACCCCTCTTTCTTACCGTGTATCATTTGAATTAAACACTTTTCATGTGCTCTGCCTTTGTGTTGCTGCTGCTGCTTTTCCTGGTACTGCTACTGCTGTTGCTGCTGCTGCTGCTCCAGTGCAGCTCTCAATGGAAATTAGCACACTTTTCACATTTTCCCTTTGAGTGTCTGGCGCTCTGGCGATTGCAGTTTTTAATCCATTTTCGCTCCCTTTTTTTGTGGACCGGCGCTTCGTAAATTCAAAAGTTCGGAAGCTGTTAATAATGTCGACAGGCGCACGACACAAGTATTTCATTAGAGAAACGGCATCCTGATGGTCCTGCAGTCCGGTGCCGTCACTCTCGTCTCTCGTCCTGATCCCAGGGTGCTGCGCTCCATAGCAGCGTTTCCTCTAATTTTCAATTTGGCTTTTGCCCGAGCTTCGTGCGCGAAATGTTCTCGCGTGTCGTGATATCTGTTCGAAAGCAATTACACCAGCTACCAGCTAGCATCGCAAATGAAAGAAAAACTAATTAAATCCTTTGTCCAGCATTTTGTCATACAAAGGAAGGAGAAGGGAGTCCGCGTGCGGAAGCGGACGCGGATGTCGAGTGCATAAACAGATCGTTGGGGCAACTATTTAGCAGAGTTATTCCACGCTTCGGCATTTGCATTTCTTAACAATGCCGCACTCAATGCAAATCAAATCTGCAATGCGCCAGGAATCCGCTTTAGTCTTTATGCCACGTTAATGTGATCGATATGCTTTCGATTTCGGTTTCAGCATAAATGGCGGCGCATCAGCGAAGGCATCCATCTTGATGTAAGTGGGATTACGGCTGAGCCCAGCGCAGCGGCGGGGACAATGTCATCGTCAAGGATGTCCCTTTGAGTGCCAGACGAATGGCAGTCATAAATTCCTCAATGGCCCGGGCAGCCCATTAGGGCCAAAGAGTCCTGGCCTGGCCAGCAGTAGTTAGTTGGCCAAATAAGAGTGTGTCTACGGCAGGTGCATTCTACCTCCAGCAGCCATCGACGAGTCGTTGCATTGATTTATGCCAATCACGATTCGCTAATAACTCAGCGGGTCTACTGATGTTGCTCCTGCTCCACGATGCTCCATGATGCTGTCATAATGGCAGCCATTTGAGGGTTAAATTGGATATGCCACAGGCGTTGACAAAGTTGGTCACGTGCTCATTTTTATACACGGTATTTGGAAAGGTAAAAGGTACGTTGCATTTGTAACAGTATGAAAAATATGGATTGTATAGAATTACATTATATTTTTAAAGGAAATTATAACGAAATTACTATTAAGATAATTTTTGCTAATATATATCATTAATTTTTATAACTTTTCTTTAAAAATGCTAAATCAAAATGCACTTTTTCCCATTCCAAAAGCATTTCTCATACCTCGCAGATAACCAGATACTTAATAGTCGGTTAGAGACCTTCTGGCCTGTACTTAAGTATTTTATTCTGCCAAGAGTCCTTGTAAATGGTCGCACATAATTGACGTTTCATTAGCATCATCTCTCTTGGCCCGCTCAAGGGACATGCAAATTTCCGGCTCTGACGCACTTTAAACTAGATACCTTGGCAATTAGAAAGGTCAATCGAACAATGATGATGATGGCAATGATGCCGGCGATGCTGATGGCACTCGTAAAAACTTAAATTCGTGGCACACACCCACACACTCGAGTCCTTGCTTGGGGGCAAATCGAACTTGTGAACTTTATAAGCGCACCCACACACTGAAGGGAATGGGAAAATTTCATAAATGAACAAGGATTCAACATCAATTTATGACATAATGATATTTGAGTGGGGCAAATTGCGTTAGCCCCGATGTTTGTGTGTTTGGGGGAATCTAAGGGTGTTTTTTTTTCTTCGCTTTTTTCGTTATTTCTGTTTTTTTTTGGCTTGTGGGTGCTGTATTTGTGGGTCACAACCTCCTTTGTATTCGTGTCCCAGCGATTTGGCTCCATTTTATGTAAATTATGGGATTATGTTGTGATTTAGAATGGGTTACGATTGGAGCTTAAGGAGCACATTAGAGGCCATTTCCCCTTATGCATTGATAAGGTGTTGAGGTTAATTCGGGGCATTATGTGGGATGTAAAGACTTTGCGGCCATTAAATTGAACCACATTCGCAGGATTGAACCCAGAATGGGCGCTCTCTTCTCCTGCTCACTCACTCACACGTTGATTAATAGCTGAAAAACTTGTTTTCTAATTATTTAACACCCGAAAACTACGACAATTAATTATGCGGCGAAACAATGAAGCCCCTGACGGACATTGTGGGTGACAAACGCACACAGAAGCAAGGGCTTACAACAATTGTTACTACAACAATAAATTTTATTGTGCGAGTTACGCCCACACACACACATACATAGAGACATTCAACATACATTTCCGTTGCGAATTTTGTATGGAATATTTTGTGTTCCAGTTTTTTTTTGTTTCCCTGGTTGCTAGCAAATGAAATTGTAGAGAAATGCACATGCAAAAAAAGCACTAGAAAACATTAGGATATATATATACATTGAATCCGTTATTTGTAACCAGTTCAGGGACGAAAGAACACTGTGTTATGTAACTGTTGATTAAGGTAAATGAAACGAGAGGGTTTAGGCTTTTTGAGATCACTGAAATAAATATATAACACTTAGGATTTAAATAAATTCATTTTTTTGAGGATTTAAAATTTATAAAAAATGTGTATATGTGGTCACACTACCATACAGAAAAAGAGATAGAAAAAGGCACACTATGCCCAAAGGCTGAAGAAATATAAGATTTTAATTTAAAATAAATAATTAAAGCCCTAAATATATACACTTCTAACTTAAATATAATTTATTATTAGTTATGTATCCTTAAAACTGTTAACACTAAATAATGTACAAAATATGATTGGTCACTCTACCATAAAAGGCAGCCATTTTGTAAAAAGATAAAAAGTGGCACACTCTGCCGAAAGACTAAAGCTTAATAACACTTTTATGTAAAATAAAGAGTTGAAAATACAACTTTTCTGCATTTATAGGTAATGTATTTGTAAGCATTCACTAATAAATAAAATATGATCATTATTTCAAACAAATTAAACGATTTTCGATACCTTTTAATTCAGTGTTAATGAGCTTAAACATCAGATAGTGTAATGTGCATATGTCATTAAAACATAAAAATTAACATCTGTGTAGCAAAATCAGTAAAATATTAATTTCCATCCAAGCCAATCGAAAAAAAGTGGCCTGCACATTTCAAGGATAATGAATGATATTTAATGATTTTAATATGTAAACAATTTAAGCCAAATTGCGCGTGCAAATATCTTAAATACCTTTAATTTTCCGGCTAATAGGCTTATCTGAGTATGTGATATATTAAATAAATTGCATTATTTTATTTTTTCCTCGAAATGTGCCACTTTTTGCCAAGTTTTTCCCACCATGGAAAACTCGAGCTGCCTACACAATTCCAGCCACATGCACACAGGCAATGCATTGCATTGCATTGCAGTTGGGTTAATTGTTTTTTAGGCATCCCGAAATACACAGCAAGGAGTACGAGAGAGAGGGAGAAAGAGAAGCTGGAAAGAATCATTTAATGGCATCGCACATTCATTTGAAACTTTTTAATTAAACAGAATACTGTGACAAATTATATTAACGAGCTTTTCGCATTGCAAATTGAAAATGAGAATCGCTTTAAAGACACGCACAAAAAGCGTAATGTCAAGCCCAAAGCCGCGGAAAGCCCACAAGCGCTTAAAACACCACATCATGGGTCACAATCCCTAATAAAAAACACCACAAAGCAGCGACAAAAAAAAAAATAAACAGCAAGACACAATGGCAACCAAAATAAACACGACAAGAAGGCCCGCCCCAAGAAATCTGCTTAAAACAATTATTTCAGAATAATTGGCTTTAATTGCTGCCAGCAGCTTCAGCCTCAACAACGTCGTCGTCGTGGTTGTCGGCCCAGAGGGAAAACTTATGGCCAAGTGTAGGTCATAATGGCATCTATCAGTGGGCGACGGCCGAGGGCTGTTGAGGGTTAAGGGGCCGGAAGCGGAAACAAGCAATTTTGCGGCAAAGTTACGAGTGCCACAGACAAGAAAAACACCAAAAACGTGGCGATAAGAAAGCCACGATGGCCGACAAAGTGTACAAGTTTTCAGTTTTCTCTTGGTAAAAGTAGTCCAACAAGTTTTATATTTAGATATGGGTAATTTTATAATTAACCCACTTTGTCTAAGAGTTTTTCTTAGGATCAAGTGATGCGGTTTAACTTAATATATAACAAGGATGGTTATTTTTACTAACTATGCCTGTAATTATTTTGTGTTTATGGTTTAGGCGGAAAAATACTATCTCAAATTTCTCGACCTAGCTTATAAAGCCATTTAAAAAAGGAAAAGCCAGACACAGTTAAGTAAATAAAGTTGCAGCAAACTTTTCATGGCAACTGTTTCCTGATTGTTGTGTTCAAGGCGAAGGCAAACCACAAACAAACAAACAAACAAACACCAAAGTCTAAAACTCTACTCTAATTGCTGCGATCAACTGCTCGAGTACACCTCGCAATGGCTCTGCAAGATTAATGACGGAATTAAAAACCAAGCCATGTACTTGTGTGTGAGCCGGGCATTGCACTTAATTAAAAATGTTTGCCTAAATTATGTACAGACAATTAGAGCAGAAAGGCAGACGAGCAGACGGCCCAGACAGGCATTTCCGCAATTTGCGGTTAGAATTTTTCCCAGTCCCACACCACGCCCCCATTTCCTACGCCAACCCCCCGTCGAGCACCAAGTTCATTGTTGGAGTGAAACACAAGTTTTCCACACCAAACCCTCCCTCCCCCCACTTGGGCGAGGTTATTATGAAGGCAATCTGAGTGGAGGTTGCACTGTGGCGAAGGAGAAGTCCTTAAGTGGCCGCCGACGCTTTAGCTTCATATTTTTATTTTTTATGTTTCTGGGTATTTCTGTTCGGCACTTCATCGTCGCGTAACTGTGCTAATTAATTGCTTAAACAATTCCACTCCTAATGGCAGCGGGCATTGTTGTGTTGCGTATACTTAATGCGCGAAATTATTTCACGCTCACTTACAAGTGTCACAATTTCGAGTTGTGTCCTCCAAATGAGACCGCATAAATTTTGCAGCCATCCCGCCATACGGATGCCACATCCTGCCACGAGCCACAAATGCAATAATTGCGCATTTTGCAATGCCACGACGACGACCCTGGCCAAAAATGTTCGTGTGTGACACTTGGCCAGAAGAGGACTTAGGCCCCCTGGGCCCCTGACACAGACAACAAAACGAAAACAAACACCACGGTCATGCTGCCATCGTGGTAAATATATTTGTCCTCGACAGACATGTGTGTTTAGGCATTTTTAGCAGAGTGTCGCCCGCGAAAATTGTAATTAAGCAAAATATCATTTCTGACATATGTAAGCTTCTAGGGAAATTTGTGTATTTGGCTTGAGGTTTGGCCATTCGGTTTTATTTATTTGATTTCAGTTTATGGGCGAACCTATTTGGTCTTGCAGCACTGATCCTTGGGTCCATTTTTGCAGACGCACTTGCAGTCCTGACTGCAGGCACAATTGTCACCCCACTTGGTGTCCGTGCATTTGCAGTCTAGAAAGTAAATATAACATTAAAAAACTAAGTATTTAATAAGCCAGATAAGCTAATCATTGCCTATTATATTTTCTAAATTATATTCTTGTTAACTTACTAGATCCGCATCCTTTGCAAACCATTTTCAGGGCTTGTTTTATTATATTTCTTTTAATAACAACTCTGACTAAATAATGTTCAGTGGTCTTTGCTTCTTGGGTATTTATAGGTGCAATGTTGTGGGAACACTTTTGCACTGGGTTTTGATTAAAAAGAAAGAGTGATAAGAAAACGTGTGCAAAATCAACACAACTTACATGATTGCACCCAACACAAATCTAGTTGAGACCTGCCTTTATATTTATCAGTGAGTTAATCTAAGAAATAATGATAAGATAACACAGGGAGCCTTACACTCAGATGCACTGCTAAACAAATTTGGATCAATTTATAATTAAGACAAAATATGTAATTTAAACAGAAAATAATGTAATCGTGATTTATTGTAGATTTAGGTACTCACCTTAAAAACGGAATCAAAGGTTCTAGTTTTAAGAAAAAATATGGCCTACAATCAGGAAAGAAACTTTTCTTCAATCTTGTGCGGATAAACTTAAATAAACGCAAATTTTTCTCAATTTTTAGTGTTTTTATTGGTATATTCAAAAATATTTTCTTAGTTTTAGAGAGCTATTTGATAGTTCAAAGTAATTTTTTAGTACAGTATTATAAATTGCAGTAATTTCTTTTGAAGCAACAAAAAATGTAGTTATTTTTAGGTTTACTTGTTCAACATGATTGCATATGAGGGTTCAGAAAATGCCGATGGTGACAGCCCTGAATAGTACATACGTATATTTAGTATATTTGGTATTAAGCTCCGATTGGCAAACTGTCATCGATAGCTTGCCTTGCATTAACTGTCAGACTGGATTGGTATAAATAGCAGCGCCTTGTCTCGGATACATCATTCCTCTGTCTGCTTTTGATTTGTTCAAATGGTTTATCTAAGCAACTATTTTGTTTTAATAAAAATGTGTCCTTTTTTATTGTTTAATTTTTGTTTAATAATATTTATTTAAATGCCAATTGCTATCATTCGAGCCTGGAGACTTGCTAAGATATTTTGTAATATTTTGTTACCTCTAATAAGGTGCTAAATATTTTCTTATCTATTTATCTCTTCTTTTATCAAAAGAATATTTGTTTTCCCCTAAAAGGTTTTAATTATTTTTTTTATATAAAATATATAATTCACTTCTATGCTTTTCATGTTTTTTTGTGTCTTCTTCATGCAGTTCCACTTGTTTACCCTTTTTATCGGACTGGACGGATTGCTTCTCTTCTAACTTTTCGTATTTCTCTTTTTCATTTTCTCCTGGTATAGTGTGAAAATAAAATAAGCATATAAGGCATCGGCTAAATAAGTTGGCGTTTACCCCAGGCAAATAGTTATTTGTTTTATTTAAAGGTTTTATTTTTTGTTTATTTGTTATCGCACGGCTTAAAATATTTAAAAATATGACTCTTCTATATCTCTGGATCACATTCAAGCAACTCGGTTTTATCTATTCTTTTTCTTCTGGCGTGTTCCTTGAGTAAGTTTCTGGGAGAATCTTCAGCCGCTTCTAGATATGGTTCTTAATTCGAATGTGCAATAAATAAAATAGGAATACAAGGCTGTGGATAA